>WBMV01003678.1:20989-83824 GCA_013396655.1 Campylorhamphus procurvoides
AAGCCCTTTCTTGCTGTAACTACAGGTCTGGACTGCATTTGCACAGACCTGACAGAATCATTGCCTCGTGAAACTGTAGAATAGTGTCCTTTGTTTGAAAATATACTACACTGTCTTTAAAAGCAGAGCAAAAAAGAGGGTTGGGTGGAAACAATCAGAGTTCAAGAAAAATGGGTATACTACTGAGAAAACAAGCTCTTAAATATACTGCAGTTAGTTTGAGTGTCTCTGACTTTAGGGACCTGAAAGAGCTCTAGATGTCACCCAGATTCTGACTTAACTTTTTCTCAGTATTAAAACTCTGCTCGAATTCTACAGCTCTCTCTTTTCTTCATTCTACTCTCACAAAACTGAAAAAGTATTCGATGTTTACCGGAGAAAAGTTCCACAAAACATCTGAAACTGTAGTTAACCTTGTACAGTCAGATGCCCTGGCCCAGATTTAAGGACGCAAAAATTTCAGCCCAGACTGTTGAGAGTACCTGGGAGAACTCACTTACTCCTGCATTTTGATTTGATTAAATGAAGCAGGGGGAGACAGCTTTACTTTTTCCTTGATCCCTTGTACTCTCATATATGAGCTAACAGAGGTATCTGACAGTGAAAACATGAAAAGCAAGCAACACTCTAAACAGGCTCCAGTTTGTATCTTCTTGTATCGAAAATGATAAAAAAAGAATGAGGTTGGCATTTGTAGCACATAAAACATCTTCCTTTGATCAGTGCATGAAAACATTTTCCTGAAAAAAATTGCATTAAACATATCAGGACAAGAAAACTTCCGCCATCCCACAGAGACAATATAACAGGAATGTATAGTGTTGGTCCTATTGTGCTTACATAATCCTTAGTTTTCCCTCTGAGAAGGCAAAAGAAGGCATTGTGTCATTTGCTTTTCTGTACAGTCATTGTAGTGATGAAGTGTTTTTCTTTGGTGTTTTTGGGGGACTTTGGGGGGGTTTTTTGTGTGTGTTTTTCTTTTTTATTATTTTTTTTTATTTTACTGATTCTGTATGTCCATGAACAGCACTGTAATTCTCAGCCAATTTGCTTCAAATTATCATTGTGAACGACTATGGACAAGCTGGTGTGTGATCTACTGAACTTGCTTTCATGGGCTTTTGAACCTTGCAATCTATTTTTTCCCTGATGACCCGAAACTACTGTCTTAAACAGGTTTTCACATGAGATAAGGGGAAATGCTGGCAAGAAGCAGATCCTTCAGAGGTGGGGTAATGTGTTTTATCATGACAATTTCATCCCTCTTGGTATCCTTACATAATATCATTTTGACATTTTTATAGAAAAGAACCAAGATGGCTACATGCCTCCTTTCTGTTTCAACTGAATTGTTTTAAAATAAACCTAGCTCATAAATACAGAAGTCAGTTCACATTGATCTACCCCAACGGATGTATTACAAGAACATTCTTTGTCCGGCCTCAGAGGCAGGTTGTAACATGATGCATACATGCTGATATGAGAATGTAATTTAGGTATAAATTGGGAGACTAAGTCCACAAGAAGCAAAGTGCTCCTTGAAATTGGTGCAAAGCACCTAAATTAGGATACTGTTAGGAGTTACTTTCTAGAAGAATATCCTTCTTTGTGGACAAAGGAATCAAACCTACTTTCCTCATGTAGAATCATAAAGCAACTTAGGTTGGATAGTATCTTTGAGTTCAACCATTAACGCAACACTGCCAAGTCCACCACTAAATCACGTCCCTTAGCACCATATCTACATGTTTTTTGAACACTTCCAGGGACAGTGATTCTACTGCTTCCCTGGGCAGCCTGTTCAGTGAAGAAATTTTTCCTAATATCCAGTCTAAGTCTAGCCTGGAGCTACTTGAAACCATTTCCTCCCTCCCTCCCTACTACTTGTTACTTGGGAGAAGAGACCAACCCCCATGTGGCTACACACTCAGCAGGAAGGTCCCCCCTGAGCCTCCTTTTCTCAAGGTTAAAAAACCCCAACTGCCTCAGCCACTCCTCATAAGACTTGTGCTATAGACCCTTCACTGGCTCCATTGCCCTTCTCTAGACGTGCTCCAGCACTTCACCTTTAAGTGAACGGCCCAGAATTGGACACAGGATTTATGGTGTGACCTCACCAGTGCCAAGCTTGGGGGACAATCACAGCCGTGGTCCTGCTGACCACACTATTTCTGATACAGGCCAAGATGCCACTGGCCTCTTTGGCCACCTGGGCACACTGCTGGCTCAAGTTCAGCTAGTTGCCAATCAGCACTCCCCACTGTGCAACTTTCCAGTCACTCTTCCCCAATCTGGTACTGTATGCTCATGTGTATGACTACAACTCTTTGACAATTTATTTAGCCTCTTGTTTTTCAATAAAAGCTTTATGTTACTAAAAACAGAAGAGTAAAACAGAAGGAATAATTTCCTACTTCTTGTTGTGGGTTTTTTTCCCTAAACTTTCTGATAGTTCTATCATTGATTCTCTTACTTCATTGTTAACCAGATCATACAGAATTTTTGCAGGAAAAAAAAATCACCATCAAATCAGTTCAGTTTCATATTGCTCATCTCATGGATGTGAAATCTAAGAACTACATGTGTGCAAGGTTCTGTGTATCCAGGATTGCACCACAACATACCCTAGCCCAGCAACAACCTCTCCCACTACTTCCCAAGTAACAAACATTTATGCAGTAATGGGGAGGAGTACCTGCAGGCAGCCAGTTGGTTCAAAAGATCTTGCTGCCCTAGTAGTAAATGCAGAAGGGTTTATTGCAAGAAAAATACAATTAAAAACATTGCATAAATTCTCACCAGATGACTACCCCAAAGGCCTGAAAGATACTGAGGACTATAAGTATCTTAATATGGTGGAAGGGAGAAAAGAGACCTAGAGTTTTGATTTATGTCACCATTTCTACCCTCTGATATGATCTATTTTCAGCAATGTCCCTGCAGGACACCTATAGTACACAGCCTTGCCCAAGACTACTACTGAGAAATTGAATTTGACCTCAGTGGAAGAAAACAAAATCAAATGCTCTGGTTTAGTGTGTACGTGCCATTTCCATGTCAGACACCCTATAATGAGGACCAGAAATGGTTAGCAGGTAGGATCTGACTCCTGAATCTGTGTGCCCATATAGCTGTTTCCTATAAACCACACTTACAGTAGCAAATATGGTTTTTTCTCTTCATATTGAATACTCAATCTTTCACTTATTTCTACAGAAGAGGGGGTGTGGGGCAATGGTTTATAGATTAAAAAAAAAAAGCAACTGCAATATGCTTGTGAAATACACCTCACAGTAATGAAAGTCAATTAAACCTGCACTGCATCAGTATAGCTGATCTTGCAGAATCAAGTTTAGCAACTGCCCTGGGACATCATGCTTTCAGGAACTGCACCTTCACTTGTGAAAACTGCCCCAATCCCTGAACTGAATCTGCCTATTTTTGGCTAAAGACAGCCATGATTTATGGCAGAGTCTTTTACTAGTATGAAAATTCAAATGACTGCACATTTCAAGGAACATTAAATCACACAAGTCAGGTTTTATTTTCTCTAAGGAAGAGTCTATCTCTTTTCAGTGCTTCAGATAAGAATAGTACTATTGCAAAGATGAAAAAAGCTAACTAGTTTTATGGAAATTGTTGGCTTGGAAATTTTAGATTTAGAACAGAAGGAATAACTTAAAGCACAAAAATCTCCAAAATGCTAACCCAAAAATTACTGCCAATTGGTGGTCGTGTCCTTTTGCTTTATCTCTATAAATAAACTACAATCTGACTGGATAAACTCTGACTCTAAACCTCCATTTATCTATGGAACAGACATTGATACCTGTCTTGCTGGGAATGGGAAGGATAGCAACAGAAAGATACCCAGAACCTAAGGACCAATCTCTTGGTTTCCAAGCTAGGATGGGAAACCAGATGTTATTTTTTAAATTCAGAGCACTTGTCTTATTGACAAAGGATGCTACATCAGCTGACAGAAAAAATTCACCATTACTTGAGCAAAGGAACAATTGCACTATTGTATCACAGTAGACCAACACCCAAGCCAACACTTATGCCCTCTTCTGACCACTCTCGGCAGGTACCCCATAATTTTGAGGTACCTTTGAGCTTCATCAAAATGCCTAACGAAAGAATAGCAGTGTGAAAGCAGTACATGCACTACTATAGTGGGTAGCTGTAGCAAGTATTGACACTTAATAGCATCTTTTGCAGAATACAAAGACATTACTACTGAATATTCTAACAGATGGTTTAATTCAAGTGTATGAATTTAAATTCCCGCTACCATTCCAATATTTCAAAGGAGATATTACATTGCTGGTAGAGTCTTGTCACTGAAGTTTATCCAAAAGAAAACAACAAGTATGCAGATACACATGAGATAGTAAGCACCACTTGAACTCTTGGAAACCCCTCATTAAATTAGTATTCTAGTAAGAAAATGAGCTAAAATAGAGAAGAAAACAGCTCTGTGGAACTGAGCTTTCTGTTTAGAACTGCAGGAGCAGAAACAAACAGAAGCACAACTGTAAGCAAAAATGATATCCCAGAGATAGAGATATTTACATTCAAGATGAAATGTAAACTGAAACAAATAATTATTTTTTACTAATGTTGTTAGTGCATCAAATTTATACATCAAACCAAAGGATGGTGCAGTAGGTTGTCCCTACCTGGATGCCAGGTGCCTACCAAAGATCCTTTATCACTCCTCTCCTCACCTGGGCAGGGGAGAAAAAATATAACAAAAGGAGCTGATATAAGGACAGGGAGGGGTCACCCAGCAATTACCATCACAGGCAAAACAAACTTGACTTGGGGAAATTAATTGAATTTACTGCCAATCAAATTAGAGTAGGATTATGAGAAATAAACCCCAAGTCTTAACAAGCATTTCCCCACCAAACCTCCCTTCTTCCCTCGCTCAACTTCACTCCCATGCGACAGCTGGGTGGAAGCTCCCCCTTCCTGTTCCCTCCCAGCCACGTGGTCCCCGAGATGTCCCACGAAAGAGACACACAGAGACTGCAGGAGGGGGACGCAGAGAGAGAGTTTATTCACATGGTCAGGGGTATTTAAAGGGCTTTAGGGGATGTTGGTCACAACCAATAGAAACCGAGGGCTGACAACCAATGGGGAAAGGGTTAACAAAGGACCAATAAGGGGCGATTTCACATAGCCCGCCAAGGCAAATTTTTTCATACTAGTTAGGAAGATAAGAGTTTTCTCACAAGATCTTGGGAAGAAAAAAGGTGACTCAGGGGAAAAAAAGGGCAAATAATCCATTTTACAATACAGTAAAAGCCTCAGTTTTTAAGGCATTATGGCTGGTTTCTTCATTTTCTTCAGAGACCCATCTCTTGCATGATCTATTCCACTTCTGATATTGTAAGTCTACTGCCACACTCCCAGTTCTCTACCTCCTCCCTGCTAGCACCACAGGTAGATAGGAATGAAAGTTGTGATCAGTTTATCATATGTTGTACCTTCTGTTCCTTCTTCCTTGGAGAAATGACTCCTCACACTCTTCCCTTTTTCCTCTGCGGTGTCTCAGTGGAGACAGTCCTGCATGAACTGCTACAAGGTGAGACCTTCCCTTGGGCTGCAGTTCTTCATTAACTGCTCCAGGCTGTGTCCTCTGCAGGGTCACGAGTCCTGCCAGCAAACCTGCTTCAGCATGGAGTCCTCTTTCCATGGGGTCACAGGTCCTGCGAGGAACCTGATACAGTAGGGGATTCCTATGGGGCCACATCCCCTTTGAGCATCCACCAGCTCCAGTATGGGGTCCTCCATGGGCTGCAGGTGGGTATCTGCTCCACTGTGTCCTCCCACAGGCTTCAGAGAAACAGCTTGCCCCACAATGACCTTCACCACAGGCTACAGAGGAATATCTCTGGCACCTGGAGGACTCTCTCCTGCTCCTTCTGCACTGACCTGGGTATGTGCAGAGCTGTTGTTGTCACATGTTCTCACTCCTCTTCTTTGACTGCAACTGTGAAGGTTTTTACCCCTGCTTCTCAAATGCCCTATCTCAGAGGTTCTAGCACCATTGGTAATAATTCATCTTTGGCCAGCAGTGTGTCCAACTTGGAGACAGCTGGCATTGACTCCATCAGACACAGGTGAAGCCTTTTCACAGAATTTATTGCTGTCACTCCACCCCTACCAAACAAACCCAATACCGAGACAAATCACATCAGCAAAAAAGGTACAGAAAAAGCATCTTATTATTCTCAGAGATATTCCTCTTATGGTTTAAGTATTTGTCCTATAGATCCTGTTGTGAGTTGAAATCTAAGATGTTTTCTGTTTGTTTAAAATGAGTCTCACACTTCTTCAACAGATTTTATGCACCTGCATGAGAATTTCTTTCAATCTTCTATTTAAAGGTATGTCAGCCAAAAAGAAAAAACTATGAGCATGAAAGCTTCTGAAGGAGAATTTTTCTAAGGAGCAGGGACTACACAAAAAAAAAATNACACTCTTCCCTTTTTCCTCTGCGGTGTCTCAGTGGAGACAGTCCTGCATGAACTGCTACAAGGTGAGACCTTCCCTTGGGCTGCAGTTCTTCATTAACTGCTCCAGGCTGTGTCCTCTGCAGGGTCACGAGTCCTGCCAGCAAACCTGCTTCAGCATGGAGTCCTCTTTCCATGGGGTCACAGGTCCTGCGAGGAACCTGATACAGTAGGGGATTCCTATGGGGCCACATCCCCTTTGAGCATCCACCAGCTCCAGTATGGGGTCCTCCATGGGCTGCAGGTGGGTATCTGCTCCACTGTGTCCTCCCACAGGCTTCAGAGAAACAGCTTGCCCCACAATGACCTTCACCACAGGCTACAGAGGAATATCTCTGGCACCTGGAGGACTCTCTCCTGCTCCTTCTGCACTGACCTGGGTATGTGCAGAGCTGTTGTTGTCACATGTTCTCACTCCTCTTCTTTGACTGCAACTGTGAAGGTTTTTACCCCTGCTTCTCAAATGCCCTATCTCAGAGGTTCTAGCACCATTGGTAATAATTCATCTTTGGCCAGCAGTGTGTCCAACTTGGAGACAGCTGGCATTGACTCCATCAGACACAGGTGAAGCCTTTTCACAGAATTTATTGCTGTCACTCCACCCCTACCAAACAAACCCAATACCGAGACAAATCACATCAGCAAAAAAGGTACAGAAAAAGCATCTTATTATTCTCAGAGATATTCCTCTTATGGTTTAAGTATTTGTCCTATAGATCCTGTTGTGAGTTGAAATCTAAGATGTTTTCTGTTTGTTTAAAATGAGTCTCACACTTCTTCAACAGATTTTATGCACCTGCATGAGAATTTCTTTCAATCTTCTATTTAAAGGTATGTCAGCCAAAAAGAAAAAACTATGAGCATGAAAGCTTCTGAAGGAGAATTTTTCTAAGGAGCAGGGACTACACAAAAAAAAAATTAGGCTGCAGTGTAGTGATCACATTTTGGCCAAGCAATTCCAAAATACCTCACAAACACAAAACTTCAAAGTTAACTTGCCTACTGATGTTAAAAAGGTGATTTGTGCATTTTGAGACTCTTCATAGGAACTTCACAGGTGCCTCCAGATGGCTGACAGAACTAAATGGGTACAGGACAACAAACTACTAAAGGGTTTAACATTTTTTGTTTTCTGTAAGATGAGATTAGAGATGTTTGCATTTGCCACACTCAAAATTATGTAAATATCTGGAGTCAAGCAGAAGTCACAAAACCAACACACAGTCTGCCTGACCCATGCCCAGAAATCTAGATGGATGTAGCACTTAAGGGCATGGTTTGGGCATGATGATGGTGGTTCTGGGTGATGGTGTGACTGAATGATCTTGCAGGACTCTTCTGACATTGTTGATTCTAGGATTGCTCTGACCCAGGTGAAGCACCTGGCACCTGGCCTTGTTGAACTTCATGATGTTTTTGTGGTCCCACCGCAGGTGAATGTAGCAGGGTCAGAGAGCCAGGTCCCCACCTTGCACTGATGCTCCTCCAGACCCTCACCCCCCGCCCCCAGATGGAAGCTCACGCTCTCAGCAAGCAGTGGGCTCTCTGCAACAGCCCTTCTGTTTCAGGTGGGCATTCCAGACTCTGCACAGGCTGTTTCCATCTCCCCTGCCTGGTTAGACAGCCAGAGGATTAGCACTCTGCTGTCAGCACAAAGCCAGACCCAGAGGTGACAGCTGACCTGGAGCCTATACAGAATCACAGGGGAGGAGCATGGGGCGGCTTTGATCTCCAGATGATAGAATGACAAATTAGTTGCTGGTAGAATTGTATGGTTGATGTTTAGGCCTTGACATGATTCAAATGACCTCAGACTTAAGGGAAGGTTAAAAAAGCTTAAGGAGAAGGATGTACTACTTACTGATAGTAGATGCAACAAATGTAGAATTTACAGGCCACAAGGACTTGTGGCAGGACTCTCAAGATGAGGACAAAACTCATAAAACCAACTCAACAACTGTGCTGAAATCAGCTCTGGCTGGGTAATAATAATTCCAGCAGAGGGAAATTGTGCCTCACAGCCCACTCACTCAAGCAATCCACTTACCCAAAAGAAAAGAAAGACTGGGCAGAATTAATTAGCAAAAGAAGTGAGGGAATCTTTTAGATAACAGAAAATAGAATATTAATTGATAAGTGAACCATATAACTTGTAGCCAATGAACATTAATTTTTTTTTCTTTTTTTCACCAAAATATATAAATCTTGATGAGTATTGATACTTGTCATCCTGGCTTTGTGGATTTGCCACCCCACACCTCATTATGTGCAGAGCCATAAATAGATCAAGTACCTCAACTCTGTGTGGTGATTGGCTTCTTGCACAAGTGGTGAAAGAACACTTTTTGGGATGTTTTTCTGTGGACACATTAAACAAACATCTTGTTTTTCCATCTATGTTTGCCTGTGCTTGGTCCATCTCAGAACCAAGACGGGTGCAAGCAAAGTACCGGAGATTTGAAACTCGATGGCTGCACAGTCACCGTGGCCAAGACAATCGTCAATCACCATTTCACCCATTAAAGCCTCTCTGGCAACAAGAAACACATCAGAGATAAGGAAGAAACTCATGAATAAATGACCTGCTGAATTCAGGTCATCAGTCAACAACCACTTGATCTGAATTTACTCCATCTCTAAAAGGTTGAGTTTTTTCATGAGGTTCTGAAATTGTTTTTTAATTCTGACTAGTAAAAAAGATAAACAGACACTTTTTGCTAGAACAAGACCAATTTAATGACACATTACAGCATATTTCAAATCAAGAAGAACATAAAATTACCATAAGGCAAGGAAATAATGAAGTCTCAAATTCACATAGGTAATTGCATTCAGAGTCTCTGGATATTATTTTAAGTTAGGCAAAAAAATACCCTGGCACTGAAATATGATTCAGAATAAAGAATAAGTTTATGCCCTAAACCACAGACATCTCTGCATTGTATTTTAAATGTCTGTATGTGAATAAACCACAGGCGCAGCTGGAAGAAGGACCTATCATTCATACAAAAAAGGCTCACACTTGAGGCACTAGGAAGATCTGAAAACAGTCTTTAATAGCTAGGCTCTTTTTCATCTCAATTCTTTACTAATCTTATTAAAAAAAATGATCCAAAAATCTAGACAGATTTTGGATTTTCTTGATGAAAACTATGTATTCCTAGAAAGAAATCACCAAGGGATGATGTTTGTAACTGATTTATTCACTTATATTTCATATTTCAAACATGTTTCCATAAAGATGAATCAATTTTTTCAAAGGCAAAACCAAATATCTATTATGAAGTATCTAATTAAAACCACAAATCTGATTCTCCTTGGCACTCATTCTTTATAAAACACTCTGCTGAGACAATGCACTGTTAGTCCTGTTGGGATGTTCTTGACTAATGAGGAATCTGTACTTATCATTGGTGCAAACACTACTCCTTACTCTCCATTAGAAAAAGCTATTAAAAATAACCTGAAGATTTACTTTTGTCTCATTACCCACTCTATTTAAATATGTATTCAGAGAGATACAAGTTCTGGTTTTAATCCTAGATTCTGCAAAAATTCATTCTTGGCAATCCAGCACAATAGTTTTATGATTTCTTTAATTCTCCTCTTCCTGTTAGTCTGTGCATGAAAGCATTCATGATAAGGAATTGATAAATGCATTTTCTAAATTCAAAACTTCAATTTTATGGCAGAATTCAGTTTGTAAAAGACTTAAGGAAACAGTAATTCCTATATTTTTATTCCTTATATCTATTAATTTTTATATATTTTCCTTAGACTTAATATAGTCCTGGCTTCTACAAGTGAATCGGATGTCATTTGTTTTTCTTCACAAGTGAGCTTGTGCCAATTTTTTGCATGTACCAAGTGTGAAGAAGAACATTCAACTGCTTGATTAGCTTAAAAAAATACAATAGAATACATCTTGCAGAATTAGTCTGTGTTTTTAAAAAAAGGTCAACAATTTGGTTTCCGTTTATAGACTTCTATGCTTCAGATTTTAGAAATATGATGGGATTGGACAACACAATTTCAAAATACTAATGTTCTTTTAAATCAGTTACATAATTGTTCTTGTAATAGAAAAAATTCAAATTTTGACTCTGTTCATATCATTATTTCTATTGCATACTTTGACACAGAACTTCTCTACACATAACTGAGATATTTGCACAGGAAATGGAAGTAATGCTTCTTACCTAGCCATTTCAGCAGACCTTTATTTTCCTTCAACTTTTGTATAAGGAGGCAAAAGCATTATCCAGCCTTGATCTCAGCTGCAGTCATCGCCCAAGTTTGTCAGGTAGTTTTGAGAAGCAAATCAGGTAGGTAGAGAAATGCCTTAATATCACTTCCCTTGTACTTTTTTTCCTTAGACAACAATGAATTATTCAGGAAACTAAAAAGTAGTTACTGTATATGCTGTGCCCTATGTAATGCATGCAGTTAACAAGCTGGACAGCGACTTTATCAAAACTGGCTAAAGCAGGATCTTCTTTACATACACAAACATACATTGTAACTGAAGACAGAATAATTAGACCATAACAACTTTACTCATTGAATAAAATTATGTTAATATTATGAAGTCTTTCAAATAGGAACTGTGTCTTTATAGGAGTTCATACATTAAATAAACCCCAGATATCACATCACATGAAAGACATTTCTAACCCTGATGTTTATTATCTATGTCTGTTACACTTAATATTTTCTCCTTCCCCCTTTTCCTCAGTTTTTCTTCCTTTGCTACTTCTCAAATACAATATTGCTAGGATTCCTCTGGGTAGATTCTTTGGCCAACAGTCTAACAGACTAACAGTACAAACAGCCAGATTAAATGCACTGCTACCATTGCTACTTAATTACAGCTAATTTACTTTCTGTTTCTCATCTCACATTCACTGCAGCACAGAAGCCAAGCAGTCATAAGAACAGAGACATTTTAATACATTAGGCAATTCCAGTACTTTCCTTTTCCTTTTCAAATTTAATTTTCTCCCCTTTAGAAATAATTTTGAAGCAGCACCTTTGATACTGATCAAGGTGCAGACTATTGCACAAGCCTCAAAACCATTTGGTCCCCATTCCTTCTACCTTTTGCAGATTTTTACAGAGCTTCAGTCAATTATTTTTTTGATGAAGCAAGGACTCACATTTACAGGTATACTGAGAAGAAATATGTATGTTACACATGGTAATTAGCACAAACCATAGTTTTAGAAGTCTTATTTTAGGGTGTCAATTAATCACCACCATTCAGACATTCATTATGACTCTCTTCTGCTTTTTCCAGGGACCTGTGCACATACTTTTCTCAAATTATCATCACAGATTGATATACTGAATTACAAAGTTAGTGCAATTATCTGGAAGGCTGCATTCTCGTTTACATTACCACATATTAATGAATTGATCATCAAAATCTGTAGGTTTTTCTGCTTTAAGGGAATTGGTGGATTTCACAATGATCTTAGACACAGAATTCAAAGTAGAAAAATGTGGGGAAGCAAAGATTAACCACGGCAAACCAAGATAATGCAGCACTGTCCATGGAGACTATAGTATGCACAATGAATATGTTAAGAGAGACAATAAAGCATGAGATTTATTTGGAGATACTCAAGGGTATAAGGATACTTTGAGCCAACAAGGATGCTGAGACTTGGTTCTGCAGATGCCCTTGCAAAGGATCACCTGTAAATAACGAATTTTCTTTATAACAACAAGCAGTTTGGCTTGTTGTTATGTTGATGTAGAATATGCAATGATTCTGCAACTATTGATACTGAAGGAACCTTTTTACAGTTACTGGCAAACACTTGGTTCTCATTACACTCACAAAACTCTACATGTTTAATCTTTCCCACAACAAGGGAAAGACCTTAATTTTCATTATACACCAATTTCTTTTGAAGTATTTTCTCACGTTACAGGGTTATGTGAAACCACAGCTTCAGAAAGGTGGTCTTCAGTGCAGAGGATATTAACTAAGATGCTAATACATTTATTTGCACAACGTTCACCTGTTAGCATTGCATGACTTAGATCATACAAAACAATCAAGAAAGAACAAAATACTTATCTTGAATGATAAAAAGTTGAGAAAGTTCATGCATATCTGTATTCTTCACACTCCAGTAGTGCTGGGAATCTGGGCTGACATCTGTTGCTTCCCCTCACTGGTTTCTACTCTGCAGCTGAGTGTCTGCTGTGACTCAGGTCACTACTTGCAGCCCAGAAATTTCCACAGCTTAATGCAGTGTTGGCCTATCGAAGTTTCTTGTCTGTTCTCTCTCTGTTTTAGAGAAACGAGATCCAAAGGTGCTTCTCTAATACAAAAGTCTTCCATCTCAGGGCCATCCTGAACTAGCCCAGCTTATGAATGAGCCTCTTCTGGAGTCCTACCCACAGACATGAAGCTCTTTTTAAGCCCAGCCACACCTGACCTAATCTCAGAGCTGTTCAATTGTTTACTAGGTTGGATCTAGTGTACTTCCTGCACCATTTGACTCCCCAAAAAAGAACACCCAGTTTTTTTAAAGGACTATTTTAAAAATATGGAAATTAGATGACTTCTCAACTTCTTCTCCCTCAATGTATTCTTTTTCACTTTATTTAGAACAGAACAGACTTCTTTATTTTAACCTGCATTTTGTTGTTATTTCTGTTAGAAAAACATATCTATTTTTTTTCTGACAAGTTTTATTCCAGGTAGCATTACACTGTCTATTGAGGCACACAGCAGATACAGCCCACACAGTACCTCTTCAGCAAGGAAATGAAAGCAATAACTCATAACAACTTGCCTGACTGCAAAAGCACATGGTGTTTCTGGATTAAAACCAAATTCCTCTGAAATACTTGAAAAAATATAGCTGAATTCCAAGCTGATAGCACCATTAAAAAGGTTAGGTTTTAAGCATACAAAAACATGAAGAGTGAAAAAGAATGTTAACATTTGAGAGAAATATGGCACTGTGTTATTTTCTGTTGAAGTCCTTGATCCTCTATGCAAATGGAACTGTAGCATCAACAAACTTTGCCCAGTATTTGTCACCAAGAGTTTTATGATGTACTTACTACTTTTAAAATACATAGTTCTAAGCCACTTTCAGCAGTGTAATATTTTCCATCCCATTCTGTCCTTGTGATCAGCAATGGTATACAGAAATGACAAGGAGCTGGATGAACAGCCAGATCTCTTGCTTTGTTGCAGGGACTCTTTGCAGCATCAGAATGAACTGAAATTATGATTTGAAATCCACATTTAATAACTATAGCTGTTCAGATCACTTTTAAAACTGATATTTGTCAATGAATGGTATCTTTCTTAACCTGTATCTGTCTTAACTCTAAAAATTGTAAACCAAATCACTTGTAATGCAACAGGTAATAGATGCTCTCAGAGATAGTGTTTCAAACCCATGTGAAAACACTCTCTCCCACAAAAGTTCAGACTGTTTCTGAACCAGCAACATGAAGACAGACTTAAAACTGCATAAATCAGCTTTTCTGAACTTCAGGGTTTGATTCAGCATCTCACTTGAATTCTGCTTTTCAAGTTTATTTGTTTCTTGTAAACTGGTTTCACTGTCCTCAATTTCATACACCTCTAGTTATAAAACTGATGGTAGACGCATGTCTCCAGGATGCAGGTTGTCAGGAGTACCTGACGCCTCTCCATGAGGCTGGGGCAAACAGTTATTTTGCAGAAGGTATGCCTTGGTTGAAGAGCTGTGTCACCAGGTGAAGAAGCTATGAGAAGAAGTGAACAGGCAGCACAGAATATGAACACTGCATAGAATAAATGAGACAGAGAGAGACCAATTATTTTCAGAGACATTACAGTCTCAAGACTTTCAAGTCTTAAACCTCCATTGTAGTGGAGAAGAAGATGGACTTGGAAGCCTGCAGGATAATTACTCAAAGGACTGTCAGTCAAGGGTCTCTTAAAGATGAAGATGGGAGCAGGTCACTGCATGTACCAGGAGGAAGGTTCCTTCTCCTCAAAATGACAACTAGGACTAAAACCTTCTACAACAGCTGTGAGACTCTGGAACTAGAAGGCCAGGTAACTGATGAGGTGGGCAAAGGTCCTTCTGGAATAGTGGGGCCTCCTGAAACACCACCTGTACACCGCATCAAGATCTTCCCTGTTAACAGGAAAAGAAGGGCAGTTGTAATAGGAGATTCCCCTCTAAGGGGAATGAATGGAGGGCCCGATATGCAGATCGGACCCAACTCACAGCAAAGTCTTCTGTCTTCCAGGGGCTCAGGTAAGGGAGATTACTGGAAAACTCTCCGGTCTAGTAAGGCCCTCTGATTACTGTCTGCTATTGGTTGGTCAAACTGGCAGTGATGAAATAACAAAGAGAAGTCTGAGGGCAGTCAAGAGAGACTTCAGGGTCCTGGGACGATTCGTAGAGGGATCAGGAGTACAGGTAGTGATTTCCTCTATCCTTCTGGTGACAGGGAATAATATTGATAGGAATCCACCAGGTTGACAAGTGCATCTAAGTTAGTGTAATTGGAAAAAACAAGGTGTTTTTTGACTATGGGATGATCTACTCAAAACCTGTTCTACTGATACCTGACAGAATGCACCTGTCTCAGAGGGGAAATAGAATTCTAACACAGGAGCTGTCAGGGCTCATTGATAGAGCCTTAAACCAGCTTGGAAGAGTGAAGGAGGCAAAACCAGGCTTGCCAGTTATGAGTGATGGAATTGTGTGCCAAACCTTGAAGAAACAAGCACTGATAGGATCCTTTAATCTGCTTCTTGAGGTGTTGGCTACAATGTACCACACCTGAAATGTTTCTACACCAATGCACACAGCATGAGGAACAGCCAAGAGGAGCTGGAAGCTTTGGCCCAGTCCCAGAGATTTGACATCATTGGCATAAGTGAAACCTGGTGGGATGAATCCTATGACTGAAATGTCCTGTTGAGTCGTTCTTCAGAAGGGATACACAGGGCAGAAGAGGTGGAAGGGTGACACTGTGCGTAACAGAAGGGTTAGAATGTATGGAGTTCACAGCTGGCAATGGCACAGATGAGAACCTCTGAGTGAGAATCAAGGGTCAAACAGATAATGTGGACATCATTGCTGCAGTCTGCTATAGACAGCCCAGCCAGGACAATGACACCAACAAATTATTTTTTGAATAACTAAGGGACACTTCCAAGTCAACCGCCCCTGTCCTTGTGGGGGACTTCAGTTTGCCAGTAATTAACCAGGAGCATCACACAGCTGGTAGAACCTAGGCAAGAAAATTGCTAAAAAATCTGAGTGACAACTTTATGGAACAGGTTCTAAGAGAGGTGACTTGGAAAGATGCCCTCCTGGATCTGGTGCTTGTCAACAGAGCAGATCTAGGGAGAGAAATGGAGATTGGTGGCCTCTTGGCCACAGTGAACACAAAGACCTCAAGTTTAAAATCTCTACTGACAGGAGAAAAAGTGCCAGCAAAATCTCAACTCTGGACATGAGAAGAGATTTCTCATGCTGCTCAGGGAATGGTAAGTAAGGTGCCATGGGAAAATGTTTTTCCAGGTGCTGGGGTTACTCAATGCTGGTCACTTTTCAAAAATCACCTACTAAGGAGGCAGGAAAAGGCAATTCCCAAATACTGGAAGTCAAGCAAGTGGGGCAGAAGGCCTGATCTCTTCTCTGTGATATCCAGTGACAGCATATTCTGTGATTCTGTGAAAACTATTTTTTTTCCTACAATTTTTAGCAGAAAATTTGTATAAAGAAAATCTATTACTAAAGAGAAGTTTAGGAACATTAGGAATGGCTGTCCATGGTTTCAATTGTATAGTTTCTTTGCTAGATTTGTTTATATCCTTCATTTAGCACTGGGAAGTGTTTTATTTCCTCATTCAGTATTGAGTTGTGAAGCCATATTTAAACACCCTTCGAAATGCGAAGTTTATGGGGTTTTAGTTAGGTTGACAGTTTTTTCTATTCTCTCTTCATAATAATACAACTCTGGAAAATTTTTCATCTCTTCCTCCAGGATGGTTGAAGTAAAAGAAAACTCATTGGAAATGTGGATAGTGCCAATGAAAACAAGTCACACACAGAAGCATACCTCCTTGGACCACAAGAAATGTTATGGGGGAACAGACTACCACTCATTCTGGGGTAGTAAGGAGAGAGCAATAGTTTTATAAAGCAATAAGAAGCTTACTTTTTTGACACATCCTATCCTACTGTCTGAACCTTAGAAAATGAAGAATAGTCCTGGGAGTTTTCCTCAGCTCAACATTACCATGAGTGTTTTGAAACTCAAGAATAGTTACACCTGTCCTTTCATCTCAAATAATAGAGGAATATTCACTGTTATCCATTTCTGCAACTTTTATACTCTCAAGGCTTTACAGTAAATGTAGATATATTTAATTTTTCTTTAAGCTCCAGATATTTGAAATATAAAGTTTCGTCTGGTTGCTTTCTAAGTTTATTGGCTACTCTGCATTGAAATAAGTACTATATTCTGCTTCAAAATTCCCTTTAGAGATACTCTTTTCAGCTGCAGTCTGTGGAATTTGGTACCCTGCAGGAGTCATTACCAGACACAGAATTCTCATTTAATGGATACTAAAAGTGGAATGGCTGAGTTTAAAAGTCAGACTCAGTGCTGAGGTTTTAATGACAGAGCAGCTCCAGGGAGCCCACTAAGTCTGAATTTCACAACATCACTTTATGTGTCTCATTACAAAGCTAGGGACTAGTAGCCTGAGGCACTCTGTTAAAAATACAGAAGTTAAAATAAATATATGATTGGTTCTCAGCATTTGCACTTTAACTGAAAATTTCTAGGTTTGCATAAAAATCAGAAAGTACAAAAGGGTATTTCCAAAAAGTAATATCTCTTCTTGTCTCTTTGCTAGTCTACAAGTAGAATAATTGTATATTTTCTCTCTCAGTTTTTAAGGCTCCCAAACTCTCTTCATGCTTCTAAATACTGACATAAGCTGAGTTGGTTCCTGATAAATTTAGAGTCAGGACATCAGGCAAACATAAAGCTGCCCTTGATCCTTTTCTCTGATGAAAACTGTATAGAGCCAAAAAATTGTGGTAAGAAACACATAGATTTTACTCTTCTTGCTTTTGCTGCTATTATAGTGACATCTGCTGTCCGATTCTGCCTTTTTAAGTTAGAAAAGCCTAAGAACATGATAAAAGCAGCAGCCTCAGAATAAGAAACTTTACTGTAATTTTAATTAATTTTAAAAATATTTTGCCGAAGTGTATTATGCAGTCTGGTTCATATACACTGCCACATTTTCAGGTATTGTGGGTTGGATCCTGGCTGGATGCCAGGTATTTACCCAAGTCAGAGTGAAGGCAAGGCAAGACAATGCAAGGCAAGGCAGGGCAAGGCAAAGGACAAGCTGACTGCTCTATGAGGCCCAGTGTTAGCCTAATAAGCCTAAATATCTTAAGTGGGAACAAAAACCCAAGGGGTGACAAAATGAGTAGTTTTTTTGCTGCCATTCAAGTAACATGATTTTGCATGCTATCTTCATTTTCAAAGCCTTTGTGTCCTGATCTCCACTTTTATACATCCCTAAATCAGACATGCTGAGTTGGTATTTCAGGCTATAATACCAGTTCAATCAATGTGTTCTTTCCACTTTTCCAAAGGCATACACTGCTGCCTTCTGTGCTTAAGTAAGTAAGGCAAATTTGTAAAAATTGTTAAAAAGATTTGTTTTTACAAAGCAGAGGATAAGGTAAAAAAAAAAAGAAAAAGCAGTTCCCAAGGGCATGATAAATCACCACCTATTTCTGTCATTTAATGAGAGATTTCACTTCCAGCCATAATGTGAGCAGGGAAAGGATTAGACTTTTCTCCAGTGTGGCAGTATGTAATTGGTGTGACTGATAATCTAACAGAAGAGGAAATTCATAGGCACACATACACATATTTAAGTTGTCAATTTGACTGAAGTGAGAAAAACACCTCATCTCCTTGTGAAATAGGATAACTCCCAGGGATAAAAGAATCCCTTCTGGTAGGACCCTGACCATTTCTCTGGAGCACTGAAGCTCTATAGAAAATAAGGAAAAAAAATAGAAAAAAAATTTAAAAATCCAAAGCAGCAACTGATGCAGAGTTTGGGGTTTGAGACTTGCCAAGAGCAGGAGCAGAAGGAGAAGCCTAACTAGGGTTATCATTTTAACAGACCTTAGCCTTGAAATCAGGCTGTCTCGGTGGCAATTAACAACAGAACCATGGAAAATTTACTGTGAAATAGGTCCTTCTCTCACCTCCATCCTAGGCAGAGTTGTATGCCCCCATAGAGCTGGGTCCTATTCTGACACCCAGTGGCTTTGGATAAAATAACATCCGGTTCAAAATGCAATGATGGGCACCTAACTGGCCCAACAGCTCAAGAATCCCCTGCGCGGGGGTCCCCACAGCAGCGCTCATTGCTCACCTGCTCTGTACAGCACCACACACTGTCTCCCCGCCCAGGGCCAGCCCCAAAACTAGCATAACCCAGCTGCAGAAAGACGGTTGTCTCACACACATCTCCAGGCTCAGGCAGAAAACTCCGTGTGGCTTCAGGAGATGAAGGGTTCTCCCAGGACCTTGGAGCAGGCATGTCCCACCGAGGACCACCCTCTGCACTTGGGCTGTTACCCATGAATTGAGCAACTGGTAGAGCAATCAGGTCTGATCAGTGGCTTGAGGTGCTGACACAGACTTGCTGTCAAGGATTTCTTGCTTCAACACAGTACGTTACACTTGCTCATTTCCACACCACCACCAGTAAATCTCCTGTGTGGGTATATACCATATTCGTGCACAGAGGGCAGTTTTTGCACATGCTGTCAGCTGTCCTTGCCCACCCAGCAAAGGAGATGCTGCAGACAGGAATATCGACATACAAATTTGAGGCGTCAGCTTTTTCTATAATGTGAGATTTTGAAGAAGTTCATGACAGTAAGTTAAAAAATGCATACTTATTCCAGATAAAGCTGTTCCAAAGCTGTTCCTTTATTCCAAATAAAGATATTTGATTCATAGAAAGCCCAACATATGTTTTCATACCCTTGATGAAGTGAGTTCACCATTCTCAACACAGTACAGACTAGAATGAATGGCAACAGCTAATAAGATAATTAACATCCTGTGTTAGCAAAGAATCGAACAGCAGAAGAACAAATATCTGGCTATTTGGGATACTACAGAAGTCTCACTAACCCAAAAACAACAGAAAGTGTGTGCTTTCAGAGTATTTTTCTGGAAAAGCTAATAAATTACATTCTAGTATCTCTTTTGAACACAGAATAGAGACTGACCTATTATATAAACTCATTATATAAAGTGAAATTTCAGTGTAAGAGAATAAGAAATTAATCCCTGGAAAGAAAACCATAATAAGCAGGAAAGTAATATTTAATCTCAATTTACAGGTCAAAATTTTTTAAATTGCCTGTAATTCAATCCAGATAATGACTGACATGGTATGGCACATAACCCCATATCAAGTTAGTGAATTAGGGGGTTTGTTCTTATGAACATATTCCACCAAGATATATGTAATGAAATCCATCATCTGCAATAGTGTATTGCGTGTAATCTCTATAGACAGCTGGCAAGACAGAGAACATGGATTTACCAGAACCTATATATACGTGAAGTTGTGTGCTGAGGAAAACATAAACATGTTAGATAGTTTTGTGTCAACAGAGAAGACTAGACTTGGCAAATACATAAATGGTTCAAAGAAAAAAATCTTTAAAAACATGTGAAAAGGAGCTATTAATGTCATTTGTATATCTCACCTCTGCTGACCAATTTTGGAGTGAAGGGGGGAGGCACAACTAGTTGCAAAAATATTTTTCTTATAGTAAAACCAGCAAATCTGTAACCAAATACCAAACTAATGTGAAGAGATAAGCAGAAATTGCAACTGTTCAGAACCCAGGGCAATGCTTGTGGGTACCACTGCAAACTCTGTTAGTGGTAAACTAGAATTTTATGCTAGTTCTGTGTTGTTCTGTTGTTGTTGTTGGGGTTTTTTTCCTAACTCTTTAGACAAATGCTTAACCTCAAAAGACCCTCAGAGCTGCTACATGAAGTTTTTCCTTCAACAATGTTCAAACCTACCTGGAGCTGGGAGATGAAGTGAACAAAGCAAAGCTGAAAATGTTTACTCTCTTAATGTAGAGGCAGCAGATTCAACCATTATTTCCACTGACCTCTCAGGGACTAGTCTTGTGCTTAGGGAACCTTTTTTCTAAATCCACACCCACAAACTGACAGTGTGGGGGTTTGCCTTGGACAACACTAAGTCTGGATACTCTGTTAAGCATAAATCAGTGCTGCTTTTGTTATAAACAAAGGGACCAAATATTCTACAAGCTGTGAGGCATCCTTAGTATAACTCATGTCAGAGGTATTAGTTTCCTACATCTTTTCTTACCCTCTTGAAATAGCACAGGTTTCTCCTTTACTATCCCACTGGCAATCACATGCAACTTTATCAACTGCAGCAATTTTAAGGCATCAAAATAAGGTAAAAAGTTGTGTCCAGATCTCCCAGCTGTGGAACAATTATTCAGAAGAGATTAAGGACATTCAAAGTCTGACGGTCAAACCTCTTTCTGCAAGGGAAGCACTTCCAATAATACAAACCTGACTTTTTGATTTCAAGTCTCTACTGATTTCCTCATGCCAGCACCCAAACAATGCAAATGTAATCCCAGAATTTTACCTGGTGATGAAATACCAGAAGCTCTGCGGTTCAGAGTGGGCTTTTGAAACCAGAATGAGGCAATTAGCTTGCAGTAAGAGCCTTGCTCTCACATGCTAGGAATAAAACCCACGTCTCATTTAAAACTGGGACAACAAGAGTACGTAGGCATCTACACCCTACTAGAATTAATCCTAATTCGGTTCCTATAAACTCTTGCGAGTCTGACCTTATTTCTCCTTTCATCCAAAGGAGACAATGAAATTAAGTGCATAGCATAAAGAAGTGAAAGACAAAATTTCTGATCTGGATGACAGTGGAAGAACTCAATCTCCACAGAAAATCAGAAGTCTTGGGCTTCCCAGGGCAGTTTGACAACCAGGGCAGATCTGGTAAATATTAATGCTTGTCAGCTTGTCTGCCATAGAAGACCATGCTTGACACAGAAATTGTAAGAAAAGTTGTGCCATGTGTGGATATTCTTATGATAAGCAACCTACTTACTCTCTTTTTTATTGGTGTTAGCTCTGGGAGAGCCACATCTTTAAAACAAGAAACTACTGAAGAAAAGAAGAAAAGAAAGTTCTATCAGCAAGAAGTATCCATTTTCCTCCATATTCTTCAATGGGAAGGGAAGAAATTAGAGTGGTGATTTCATGGGCACCTAGTAGGAATTGCAATATATGTCAGACACTTGACTTCCCATCTTCAAGAGCCTACTAGTATAGGGTACTCTTTCTGAACCATAGGAAAAGCTCTACATAATTAGCACACTGAATACCTTACTCTTGGGTAATATCATTGGGATACATTAAATTATACTAAAAGCAGCAACAAGGTTCTATCAAGCAATAAGAAGAAAAAGTACAATAACAGTTGAGTAGTGTCAGTGTATACAATCACGACTTCAGTACTGATTCCTCACACTGCAGGTGGAAAACTTAGACTAAGCTAAGACTTCCACTTTATGCTCTATATCACCATATGACATGCAGCTAGTGCATCTGAACACAGTCCTACTGTCTCACAGAAATACCTGAATAACATGCAGAACAAGAAAGACTGTGTGACAAGAGGGAGAGCTACTAAGAAAGAAGGAATGCAGACATTTTGGAAGGCTTCACAGAAGAACTAGACACAGGAAGTGATCATAAGTAATTTGGGACCTCAGAATTTCAACTGGATTTTTAAAAAATTCCGACTGGATTTTTAATAAATTTCAACTGGATATTGTGTTTCAACATTGAAACATCAACACAATATAGATATTTTCAGGCATATCTGGAAGTATAGATAGAGATGTCAAATAGCTAAGCTATAGTGAAGACTCAGAACACAGAGATCTGAAAACAAGGTGGCTGGAAAACACTGGCAAGAGCAGACATTGCTTCCTGACTTGTGCTCACAGGAGTTCTGCAGTGCCTGGCAGTACCTAGAAATGCAATTATTCCTGGGAAGACATTTTTTTCTTTTTTGGGAATATGAATCAGACACTATTCAGTCAGCAATATTTCACAGAGAAATTAGCCAAAAAAATCACTGCTGAAATATTATCAGCTGAGAAATAGTGATCCTCCTATGGCACTGATGCAGTGAGTACAGTGTCTGGAAAAAGAGAAAGAGAATGAATGTTCTCTGGAAGCCATCTAAGACAGACTTAATCTCTGTTCCAAGCATTATTATTATAACAAAGAAATATTCTTTGTTAACAGCAATGTATTCTGATTAATAACAAAGTTCTAATCAACAAAATGATTATGTTTTGAGTTTTGTAGAAAGGAACAAATCTGAGAGATTCATCATTGGTGAGGATACCCTCCCTCTCAGGCATTGCCTCTGTTTTACCCAGCTTGTAAAAAATGTTTGCTCTGGGTCCTAAAACATCTCTATGACCTGAATGACTTCACTGGAGCTTATTCCCTAAATATCAGACAACTATGTCATAAGATGCCTGACAAAAATGGTACCATTTTCTTTGTGGGACAAATATCCTTTACTTCCTACATACATTTTTGCAGGCACACAAACACCTTGGTAGTGGTCTCAGCTTTTCTGGTCATCAGCTTTTTTCTTCTGTGGCAGTTACACTTCAGACCAATGGCAGCAGAAATTGCACAAACAAAATGCACAAAAATGCTGCATTATTATCAGTTTCATGACAAGATACTTGATTTCCTTCTGGCTACCCACTTTTCCTCATCATTTGTCATTCTTCAAGCTCTACATCTTGGTTTGTGGCCTTGGCAATTATTTACCTCCAACCAAAACAAGTAAGCAGAAACACAGAAGTGTAATGGGCTTCAAACTTGAAAGATTCTGGCATAGCCATTGAGGAGAGAAAGATTGCTCATGAGACGTCTGACTTTCTTAAGTCATGATGGGAATAAGGAATAACAGTTGGTCATGTCATGATAGAAGATCATTGTGAAATCTATCATTAAATTACTTCTATTAAGACTCAGCAAATACATTAGCATCATTTCATCTCTCAGAGACCTATAGTAGAAGGAATTCCTTCTTTGTGAAGAACAGTTCATTATTTGACATAAAAATCTTTATTCAGGCTCTGATCATTTCTATCTGAAAGGTTCTCACAGGAAAAGAGTAACTACTCAGTAAATATGGTAAAGAAAAACAAAAGATGAGTGATGCTTCCTGTGCTTTGCAAGTTCCTGCTTTAAAAAATGCCACCAAGTTACACATGTCCCCAGAGTGCTATCTATTTTTACCTCTGTTAGTAAAGATTGCATGTGCATTTCACCTTCTAGTTTCAGTTATTTTTGTTCTTCTGTGCAATAAAACTCTTGGGAGGCAATGGAAATGTCTGTTTTAGAACATGACATATATCATGGCATAACTGATGAAGACTGTATCGGGAGCTGGATACAAAGCTAAACTGGAAAAAGGCAGGTTTTTTATTTGGTTGGTTGTTTTTTTTCACTCACATTCCTAAACCTGTAACATTCAAAAAAAAGTCTAAGTTCACACCTAAGCAGTATTTAAAGAACTAATGACACTCTGCGTTCAATGGTTCCTGCTCATTTGGCTGTCTCTCTTGATGTAGATCATGTTTGGGTTTTCAGATGTTTTTCTATGTATAGTCCTTAGGGTTTCTAATTCTCAGTTTTTGAAAGGTGAGATCCCGGTTTTGAGTGAGGAACACGAAAAGCATAAGTAAATGCACAGGTTACCATCTGAGAAGTGCTGAGGTCTACCAACCCAGGACTACTTATAAATTTTCAGTATCTCAGAGATCTGTTACCCCTCTTTCCTCACTTCCCTTCGCTTGATCAGAGTGGTGAACTCTCCTTTCCTACACTTTAGCTTGTCAGAAAGAAAAAAACTCACAAAACAAAGCAAAACAAACAAAAACCACAAACAAAATTGCATGTAGGCTGGGAAAATTCGGTTCACAAATGTTAAGGTTTACGTTCTTGTTCTCTTTATACCAAATAAATAAAAATCAGTCCTAGAGTACTCCTTAATCACAGGGACCTCCACAGAAGAAATTTGTCTTAATTCCAGAACCAAAGCCCAGTGACAAAATCGCTGCAATGCCACCACAACAAAATTTATGCCACTGATGCCTAAAATCCTAGAAAATAGGCACTCAGACAAACATCAATGGAGAAAGATAGACAGTACCTTTATTGGGAGATCGGAGACTCTGTGCCTCCACTGGGCCCACCAAACGCACGCGGGTCGATGAGGATCCCCACATCCGAAAATCCCCGAAGAACCCAGCCCTCAGTGGGGTTACAACTTTTATACCCTTCTAAACAATTAACATATGAGATATCCATAACCAATCATTATTTCTAATTTCCCCGGTGGTCCACCCCTCAGGGTCCCGGGCCATGCCCCCTGGACCACCTCCAACGGTTTCTGGGCTCTTCTATTGTTTTGATTTCAAGTTATCTTGCAGATGGCTCTGAAAAACATCATGACCTTCAGAGAGCCCAAGAATACGTGAGAAAATCCCTTTAGTTACTCCAAACACCCCTTAATATGTGAGCAAGAAACCTATACCTCTAAAACCCCAACAATCCACCCCAAACCTTTAGGCATCACCACTAGAGGACAGCAAAGCTCAAATATTAACCTACATTTAGTTACCATGCTATAGAACAGGCAGAAAATACTGCTAATAAAATGAGATGTTCTTTTCCCCTCTGTGAATACTCAGCAGATGTTGATTTTTCACATAGTGTTTTCTCTCAGTTCAGACAGATGAGTGACTGCAGAGACTTCTTATTTAAATTTCTGGAACAGTGCCTGTCAGTGACAAAGGGACCCAGGAAGCTAAAAGAAGTCAATAGTAATTATAAGATACAGAGGACTGCATCACAGAATAGTTGACATAAGTATAAAATGTAAATCAGAAAGTCGATTGTCACTGATTTCACCATGGGTAATATCTCTATTAACACAAATAAATAACAAAAGAGTTTAATTCACAGCCTTGCACACGTCTTCTCACTCTTGTATCCGAATTTAATCCTGTCTTAGGTGTGGGTAGTACACCACTAAAATTTCCAAATGTAGAGGCCTACTTTTCCCATAGTGCCTGGGGTGTCTGAGCTCTGTGTTAGTAAGACAACCCTATTTCCTTTTGATATCAATAAAAGCCACTGCCAGTGATATTCTGATCTCAGATTTCTGCAGCTTTGTACAAGCTTCAGCACAAGATGCAAGAGCCAAAGCAGGCCAAATGCTTACATTGAGCATTTCAATAAACTAGCCTTAAGTCTAGGAACACAGTATAAGAGTGATCATAAAAACCATGGTCCACAGTTCTGCATAAGAAAGTCCTCGAAAGTCTTCTTCCTTGTCTATTGGCAAATTATAAGGGGTAAATGATGGAGGGATGGGACATTCACAAACCAGCAATCTTAGGGCACTTAAGACCAAAATGTTGCAGCCGCAGAAGCCTCCAACAAGTTATTGGTCTCATTTTGTCAACTATTTCTAACAGAAAAGTCTATCATTAACAAGTGTGTGTTTAGGACACATTACATTCCTAATCTGTGTCTGACAGTGCTGAACATTCATCCTTTCCAAAATACTCTTTCATTGAATCAAAAGTTTCACAAATTGTGGAGCACTCAGGAATTGGAACTTGGGAGCACTTTATGAAGGTAAGCAGAGCTCGAGGTCCCCAACTTACTCCCCCACCCCAGCACTTCCCTACTGTGTTTGGGAGTGCAGTGAGGAATAATGGAAGACACACACATGTATGAAAATATTTAGTAATTTTTGAACAAGCAAAAGTCAATAAAATATGCTTGGACAGCAATCAGTACAAAACAGAACACAGACAATTATTCAGAATGCTCAATTTGTTCTAAAGTTTTCACTGTGTCTCTGCTTGTGAAAAGGTTTGGAGCACCATTTGCAGTCACAAATTTCATGGCTGAATCACTACAAAACCCTAAAGAATTTACACGAAGGAGTGGATTTATATTTGTATTAATTGATTAAGTTCTATAAATTACAGTCTGAAATCTGAATTACAAATTCTGCTAGTAGCCATCAAATGGAAATTTGCTTAACTTCAAGTTTGCTTTGAAAGCTTTGAATTGTGTTTTTAGTGTCTAAGTTCAATTTTACACTAACATTCCATATTAAAAAAAAAAAAAAAGCAAACTTTTTTGCTTCAACATATACATTGCAAATGGACCTAGAAATGAGGAGCCATAGATGAAAAAGGCCCTGTCTCATGCTTTTTCCTTTCACCTTGAACATAAAGTATGTCTGAGTCACCTGTTGATAACGTGGACATATCTGTACACACCAATCTTAATGAGAAATGTTAAAAAGCAGTGCAAAACTCCTCTCTGAAGATTTTGAGCAGGTTTTAGGTTAAACACTTTTTCTGTAGCAAGTATTTTATTTCTACCAGACTTTTTCCTCTCAATTTGGCTCACAAAGCATGGTCTATAGTAATAACGTTGTACCACAGAAATAGTGAGGATCACAAGGTGGAGTGAGAGGAATGCTGGTGATGGACAGTACCAGACTAAGCTGACAACATCCATCAGCTGGAAAGAGAAGAGGTAGAAACACACAAATGCACCAAAGAAAGGTGCCCCAAGTACCAAAACCTTTTACTACAGCTGTGTCAGCCATCCAGGGCTCCCAGAAGAGATTCAGAGGTAAAATCACAGACAGGCCAGTGCAGCCACCTTGCACCCACGTTCACAAGTTCTGCCGCACTTCAACTCTGCACTAGCTGGAAATCAGCTGGTAGAGCTTAATGGCACCAAGAGCAGGCACTACCTGTTGCTGCTGTGTACACCTTAAACATTGAGCCTGTCTTTTACAGCCAGGAGATTGCCTTCAGGCACTGCCATCACCAGTTCATTCTCTGCTCTGGAAACTGCTTAGAAGAAGTTTTGAAAAGGAAACTGGAGTTTTGGATTATACTCTGGTTATCTCTGCTAAAAAGGCCAAAATGCCCACACCATCTGAAAACAATTCCCAGAATTATGATCAGACCCTACTCACTGGTATGCAAGGGGAGAGGGGGGAAAAATTATTTTATAATAATTTTTTTTACTGACTACTGCCTTAAAATGTGTAGATCTACATAATCTTGTCAAACTATCAGTACTATGTAATACAAAACTTAGTATAAAACATTGTACACTATTCTCGGAAATATTTTCCACTAGATTTTCATCAACATTTGTTTATCTTTCTTTTCTGTGGTATTTTTTCTCATTTACATATTGTAGCTGAAGGAGTTAAAGCAAAAGAAGGTGGAAAAGAAGACAGTATCTCAGATGGAAGAGCCAAGCCCATTAAAAGTATTTTTCTGAGACATCTATTTGATGCTGATAAGTGAGGGCTTAGCTGGACAGAAAATGTACCTCTTTTGAAGGAATTTCAGTACTCTCTTAAAAAACCCAAGCAATGAGAAGCATGGAACAAATGGATAATTGTCCAGGAATCTCAGCATTTTCTCCCAGCAATAATTGGAAGAATTATATTACTAAAATGTGCAGTTCATCAGGTGAAATATGTGCATGAGTCAAATGCTCACAGCTCCATGTTGAAAGAATTGACACCATTTGTTTGCAGAACGATAAAACTATGCATAAGTCAAAAGGTTAACTTTCTTTCCATAACAGGCAAACTTTTGCTGCCAATTATAGTAGTAAGAATGAAAGTAAAATCACTGCCCCTTTAGAAGTTATGCCACATTTGTCATGGTGAAGCTCCTATGATGGCTTTTTTTTAATTAACCCTTTAGCACAGTTGATTCCATAATGAACAAAATTTCTGCAAATTCAGTCAGTTCTGCTGGGTCTTGTAACTAAGACATATTCAATGTCTGTGTACTTTGCAAAATGAAAGTCCAAACCAGAGGAAATAGAGAAGAATTTTCTGTAAGCAAGGAAAGGGCAGCTGGAAGGCACTGGGGAGGAGCCCTGAATTATTCCTGTTCGTTTTGAGGATGGTTTCCTCAGCTACTTAAAAGAATGCAACAACTTTTCTGGGCATATGCAAGCATATGAAGTGCCACTCCTGCTAGAAAACAAGGTCTTCAACCAGCTGAAAAAGAAATAATATCCTTCTGACACGGAATGACAGAAACTCTGCTGCTCTTCTGAAACACCAAACTTTCCTAAAAGTTAAACCAGATCATACAGTGTGGTAATCCACTTGCAGCCCCCAAAAACATCTAAGATGGTTGGCCTTCACATGGCTTCCTCAAAAGTATCTCACATTATTTGCAAACAAAATACACTAAACACGTGATGAATTTAGTTTAAGTGATCTGATTGCCCTGTCCCCCAGCACTGTTCCCAGCAGTTACATGATGATGATCAGAATGAAGCTTGCTCGCTGTTTAATTCCCTGGCTGCTGCCTTTTCCAGACCATTCTGCACCTTATTTTCACTCAGAACAGCTTCCAGGAGGTAAAGAGACACAACTGTTCAACAGACAGGAGAGATGAAGCACTGTACTATGAGGCTACACATATGCTCCTTCTACTGGGGTCAATCTGATTGCAAGGTCCACTTACACTGCCTGCTCTTATCATTCTACAGGAACCATAAATCAGGGATGGGATGTTGTTTCGTCATATGACACAATAAGTAAACTTCTTTTGTCCCACACAGCACAAAGATGGAAAGAGTGTTGCCAGCCACTCAGGTGATGCAGCCATAGGTCATGACTCCCTGGCTTAACAAGCCCGCCCCTACCTATTACATGTACCTGTCACATGCGCTTTTGAGGGCCCAGTGGTTTGGCGACTTCTGAACAATATAATTAGGCTTATTACCCCAGTACTCTACATCACCTCTAAATCAGACATTTACCTCTTTACCTACCCAGAAGTAAAACCTATTTATACAAAATGAGTGCATGGTAATGGTTTTATCAATTTTGCTTTGAAACATAACGCATGTACTCTACCTACGTTCATACAGAAGGAAAGCAGTGCAACTTGCCCAGACTCAAGTTTTTTGACTAATCTGGCTGCCACCACTGATAAACAAATTTACCTGAGTCTATACCATGTCATGTTTGTCTTGCCGTTAACTTGTATATAAAAGTATGTATGTATCGGTAAAACATATGTCCATTATTAAGCCTTTTACAAATTCTGTAGAGAACAACAGTATCCTCTGTGACATAAGATGATACACAAATATTCCAGTTACCAGCACTTAGGTAGCAAAAATATCTCTGTGGAAAGGAATTTCAAGCATAAATGAGCCAACCATCTTGCACCCTGAAGCATCCACTAATTTTGCCTGTTCTTATACACTGATTCTGTAGTTTGAACAGTGAGATGAGGGGGAGAAACACCTACTGGAAGGAAACAGAACTAAAGATAAATGGAAAATCTGCTCCTCTCTAGCACATGAACATTTCCCTTTTTCACAATCTACACAGTGGTTCAACATTGGAACAAGTGGTTCATGAACCAGGCATGAGCTAGCAAAGACGCTGGAGCCTTCTTTTCTCAGACACATCCTCTCTGCATTCCCCCCAAGACAGCCTGATGTGCAAGCTTCTTTGGGTATTATTGTTGTGAGTCAGTCAGGCAGTCAGTGTGTGTCATTCAGTGCACCAGCTGTCGCTGCACAGTAGCATTCGTACCACTGAACAATAAATAAAATCTCCCTGAAGTGTTAGCCTTAGTCTGATCTGAGGTTTATTATCTCTTAACAGGTATTACTCCACACAGCACGTGCAGGACTCCAGGGCTGGTGATGCAGACACAAAGATTCTCAGTTGATTCACTTGTGAAATGCAAGTTTCTCTTTTTTCCCACCTTTAGTAACATATCTATAAGAGTTTTTAGGTAAGGGTGAGCTCGCCGGAAGATGGACAGAGAGATGAAGAAACAGAACAGCAGCTCTGTTAATAATTCTTGCTGAAACTGCTCTGCAAATGGTAGAGACTGGCAGCTCTGCATTGTCTGTGCTTCCTAGGGCCCCATTATAAAACAGACATATTTTGTGTGATAGGAAAAAGAGGTAAATATTTCTTTTCCTATGGTTTCCTTCTGGCATCAAGGGCTCTCTCTTTAAAACCCCACTGCATTTGAGAATGTTAAAGATTTGAGGGAAAGTATGAAAGTATACATCTAAATGTTCACTGTCCTCTTCTCCACTCCTTCCTTCATACCAGACGGTTCCTTACTCCTTCTCCTTGGCTTGTATGAGGCATCCCCAGCTCCACAACATTTTCTTAACCCAAATAAGGCTCTCATCTCTTCGGCCTTAGGCACTGCTTTGGCCTCTTGAACTATGACCAGCTGGACCATGATTAGACTCTTCGTGCCTAGCTGTGTCACCATCTCTTTTATTCATAATTAGGATGGTTTAAAGATTCCTATGACTAGAAATTTATTATGTGGCATCATCCAAAAATAAGAAACAGAACAGAACTATCAGTTATTAACAGCCCTTTTGAGAGCATTAAAAAAAAAAAGGTTGAAAACTTTTTATTAAAAAATAAAGAAGAAAAAGAAAAGAGCTACTATTTTCATTTTTTTTTTCTTAAAAAAACTGGGTTTGAAATTGTCAACATTCCTGTGGGATGTTGACCATTTCTGATCAGCTTTGCAACCCAGCCACTGAAAGGAACAACTATGCAGATTGTAACAGGTTTTGAAAGTACTACATTCTGAGTGCTGCAAATTGTTTTGCTTTTGAAAGCATTGCATAACTTTCTGTGTCTATTTGTCTTGAATTCATATTCCTCAAAAGCAACAAAAGCATTCTCTTTTGTTCAGCACTTTGCACTGTTTACTGGCTAGTGTCCCAAAGAATAACCAGAATGTTGAAATAATGATGGTCATTGCTAAGTACTTTCAAAATTACCACAGACCACTGTACAAGTAACCACTGGGTGAAATTTGAGCTTTCTGTGCATGCTTGCATGCCTGATTCAAGACAAAACATGTTCAAATGGGGCATGATGTGACCTTGCAAAAACCCAACTTCATGATTTTGTGAAAAACAAAACCAAAACAGAAATAAACAAACAATCATCTATTCTGGGAATGTTCATTTCTCTGTTTCATTTTATCTAAAATAAATAATACCTCAGTTTAAGTTTTGGAGATTGATTATTACAATTTTTAAAAAGCATGTGGATGATCAAGGAAGGTAAACAATCAATGATATCAGATATATCTGTTATTTGCGTGCAGGCCTTTTTTTAACTCTGCCAGTTATTTAATAAAATATTAACCAGAAGGAATCTCCAAAAATAGACAGAAACAAAAAATAAATGAACCTGTTACTTCCAGCTGGGTCAAACTATGAGAGGGGAAAAGCAAACAATTATTCCAAGAGCTCATATTTTATTTTAAATTAACTGTTAATATAGGTCAGATATATTTATTTTGCTGCAGTAGAAAACTAGCTTCTAGCACCAGAAGTGGAACTGCTTCTGGGCTTTGGATTTGTAAATTAGTTAAAACTTTTCAATGTGTTCTCTTGTATTACCCGATCCTTTTGGATTACTTCATCCCAAACTTCTGCACATCCTGTTCTGTTTACTATCTCCAGAAGAATAAAGCAGTATATTCCAGTGAGTTCAGAGGCATAGATTTTAGGCTTTTTTTCCCCTTCCTTTTGAAAATGTTCCATATCAACATGTTACTAGACATACTGGTATGTTTTATATGTACTGCTCCATATAAATGCAGGGGCTGGTTCTCAATTTTTATCTGTCATCTTCAAAAAACCCAAGTTAACTTCCCTGATTACTTTCCACAACTTCTTTGATAGGTGCAGCTACATATCCAGGCCCAGAGCTATGTATGTCACTGAAGAAGGAACACTGGAACACTTTGCCCTAGGCAAAAGCAGCTGTCCAGGTGATGTAGTGGCAGCCAGGCAAAGGTCCCAGGGCTCAACACAGGCAGAGACGCTGGAGTTGGGGATGACTGAGTGCACCTAGTAGAGAGAAGGTGGTGCTGACAATGTCAGTAAAGGTATCGTGGACCAAAGACAATTTTGACAGCCTGGGCAAGCCATCTCCAGACAGTTGTTTCATTCCTCGCAGCTAGATGCTCTCTTGGCAGCCTGGGTTGTATATTTCTTTGTCACTCTTACCAGCAAACACTTGGAGGAATTTTTGCAAGAGGGTAAGGACAATAAGTAGAATTAAAAAGAGGATGCTGAAAACGACCTGGTGATGACCTTTGTCTTGGCATCACCAACAAAATCAACTGCTGCATCAGCTTGGCCAGATGGCAGAAATGCTCCCAGTCTGCTGCCGTTGCTGCACACACAGACCCTCTGGTACTCTGCAAAGACAAATCCTGTTGCAGCTGCAATGGAGACTTGTGGGGCACAGTGATGTGGAGGCCAGACAGAAGCCAATCTGGGAACCTATTACCTTTCCAGGACTCCTTTCCTTTTCCTACCATCTGTCAGACCCCTCTTTGCAGCTCCAAGCTCAGCCTTGTTCCCAAGATTCAGGGGTCTCCTTGTACCCATGGGACCCATGAGAATCCTGGCCCTCCCACACACAGGTGTAACTGGACCCCTTCCTTCCAGCCTGGCATTAAGATTGTGGGCATGACTGCATTCACAGAGACTTTCCTTGGTGAATGTTGCTTCTTGAGATGGGTTTGTAAATGGTCTTGGAGAAAGACTTCAAAACACTCTTCAGAAGAGATTATGAAACTAGGATGAACACCCATAGTTTATGCTACCCGTATGACACTGGTCAAATTGATTTTTGTTATCCAGCTTAGGACAGTAGACCATCCTAAAGCTTATTTTCAGAATACTCCTTAAAAGAGGCAAGGAGAGGAACACATACAACTAGAGGCAGGGTTCTAAAACTGCATCACAGTAGTGCTAAGATTATCACATTTGTGGGATCTATCAACAGAAGGGATAAAACTGCCATGTCACTTTTCAAAAATAAGTAAAGGGTTTGTTAAGAGTCATGATTTTTGCTTCAAAAAATTCCTGATCATAACTGATAAAAAGAGAGAAAAACACATGAGGGAACCTAGAAAGAATATGCTTAAAGGAATATACTTCATTTTCATAGTGAATTATTAGCCAAGGAGATTCTATAAGTACTTTTAAGACCAACAGGTAAGTGGAAAGATGATGTTCCTCCTGGCGTGACTTATACAGCTTCTAGGATATAAGAAATTAATATAACATCTCTGGTCTCATATAGTCAAGAGCTGCAGTTCTAGCACAACTTTACTCAGAAATTTGGCATCAGCAGTTTGTAACATATGTCCATGTCAAAAAGAAGGTTTTATACTTATTTGGAATTAGCTTCTTCCCTTGTTGAGTTCTTCTCACCTACTGCTTTGGTGAGACAGCTTGCACTGAGTTGCAGCAGAGCGCCACAGGCAAAACTACATAACTAATGCACTAGAAAATTAACCTAGTGCTTGGTGGAGAGATTTTTCTCAGTAACATGATTCTGAATAACCACTTATCTCTTGCTTTCATTGACTGAACAGTTTGCAAGAATCAGTAGCTATTGCAGGCAGTTACATCACTGGTTTGGCATTCTTTCACGGCCACACCATATGGACAATAATAACTTAAATGGAGCATAACAGATGTTAAGGACACAGGGCATGGCTGGGAATGCACAGATAGGCCCAGTGTGTTTGCATTAATTGAGAAGTCTCTTTTTAAATTTTTTAACTAATAATTAAAAATATTTGTATTTGTCAACACATATATAGTGAAAATCTGCATTTATGTTTAGCTAGAATGATGAAGAAAGCAGATGGCACTACAGAGTAGTATTTCTAAGGAGTTAATTGATTTTCTGAGCCTGACTGCCTTTCTAAAATGTGAGGAGGAAAATGATAATAGACAATTTTTTTAATCAGTTAGATTAGCAAGAGGTTTAGTGTGTACACACTCAAATAAAGGGAAAAGATCCTGTATAAACTCAGGGTACACATAAAAGTTAGAGTCTTTGTTTTCCTGAACATTAAAAAATGCATATCATCACTTGTACAGGGAACAGAAAAGACATTGTTCTACACAGCTTAGTACATATACACTAGAAAAACAAGAAATTAACAATATTTTTTAATCAATTTGTTTTTTCAGTACTGGCATGCATGAGGACGGGTGCCTGGGCACCCCCTTCAGTCATGAGCAGTATCTCCAAATAGCATTCTCTTCTCCTTCCTCCAAGACCTAGGAATGAGGGAAGTGCCACAAGAAATCTGAGTCCACAGATCACCTCTTCAACAGCACAAACACCCTTTCTCTTTCCCTCTTGCTTACTCTTCTCTTGTCCCCTTGCTTGCTCTATGAACTGAGAAAGAAGGGAAAGGTGGCTGGGAGCTTTACAAAACGAAGTGAAAACTTTTGAAACAGGAAAACACCATGCTGTAATGAAGCCAGCCTTGAAATGAAGGGATAATATCTTGCTTTTATGGACAGACTGTGAGAACGCAAACAATTTTAGATACAAGTACATACACAGACACACACATGCCCTGACTCATGTACACATGCACACACACACACCCCCACACCCACACCCACACCCTTTCACAACTCTCAGAGATTAATGTTTGGCTAACTTGACCTTTGGGCTGGCCCAGTACCTCTGGATTTGTGCCTAATGCAAATTTAAAAGCATTCCCTGAATTTTGAGAAAAATTCTGTTCCTATGAACTGTTACTCCTGCACTGAAGTAGTCTGCACAATTACTTCATAGTGTCAGGGTTATGAGGGTTATTCTACTTCCTCATTAAGTAAAAAGGTGTTTGAGTAATTATTCTATTTTCTACCTGCAAACTCATTTTTATACTGGTTTCACTTGTTTCCCCTCATATTGAGAGCAGTGGAAAAACATTTTTTCTACTAAAATAGAACTTGATAGCAATATTATTATATTAATATATTAATATATTATTGTTAAAATAATAATTATAATAAATTTACAATGCAGAATCAGAGATCGCATGTTAGTCTGAAAAGGAGAAGAATGCCGTTTTGAACTACTAAAACTTTCACAATAAAATAAAATACTGAACTACTTATCATGTAGATAAATACCAATTCATCAGGTTGAATTACATGAAGTAGTTCAGAGGGATCATTTCAGGAAGTACTGGAGGTATGGAATGGGTGGAAAGCAATGACTTTCTGTATTTTAAGTGATGGGACTACTGAAACATGTTGCATGTGTAATTTTCTTGACTTTTTGTGTTTATTCCCAGACCCTAAAACTAAAAAATACTCTGCTGCCTTGCAAAGTAGGGAAAATGCAGCACTTTTAGGAAACATGTCTTGCATTTGTGGACAGAATTTGAGAATTTTGTCAAGCAATTTTCCAGCACCAGAATGCAAATAAAATGGGACTGGAATCATTTATGTCTTTCACAACACCTCTGTATTCTGAAGGTTGCTTCTTTCTCCCCTCTCAAGTACAGTCAAAATATCAGTTCTGCACAGGAAATCTACTCTTTGAAAAGAAACCTGATCATTCCAGGACACCAAAGTCATGTTGTGCATTATAGTAACATGTGCTTCCCAGCATAGGTTCAACTTGGAGCTAAAATCAACAAATGCATATATACCAAAAAACAGCTTTATCATTCCATCTCCATGGAGGCCAAAATAAACAGAAGGATATTCTCTGAAATCCCCAATTACTGTTGATACATAAATATATCACAGTCATACATACAAGTATCCAATGTATTGTCTAAACATAGCAGAAACAGTGCACAGAAGCTTCCCACAATTAAGCCAGGCAATATGTCATACAGCAAACTGGTGTTCCCAGCCTGCCTTTTGAAAACAGATGTAACAAATAGCTTTGTGATTTGAAAATCAGGGAGAAAGATGTGTAAAGTACAGGTCTCAAGTCTGTGAGAGTTTGGCAATGAGTAGTTTCACCTCCGAAAACAGGGAGAGTGTTCCCACTCTGTATCCTAACCACCAGGGCCAAGTTTTAGCTGTATTTTTCTCACAGAAAGATTTCCTGATTGCTCAGGGCTGCTATCAACTTGCTACAGTTCCATAAAGTGTTAAACACAAACAAAATTTTGAGCAGAACTGAAGAGACTCTTCTCCCTGTTTTTAGGATTCCTTCACATACTACAGCAGACCCGTTTATGCTAGATTTACCTTCTCATTGTATCTTTGCCCTTTTCCACTGATTAAAAAGGCAGAGATGCTCAGGCCTACAGCTGAAGTCAGTAAGAGTATAATGTTAATTTTTATTCAAGGGAGGATGAGCAATGGAAGGAGGAATGCCTCCTTACATCTCTACCACACCATTGCCTCAATGCAGCATGCCTAAGGGGAATAATTTTAAAGTGTTGGTGCTTGCTAGTTATTGTTCTCTTCATCCTTTTCCGCCTGGTGACTTGCAACCTATAATTTTGTGAGCAAACTAGGTGTTCCCAGCTCTCCCCTCCATGTACTTTCTGGGTAATTAGTTGTTCCAGCCCTTCCTCTTCCCAGAGGATCCATGCTACCTAATGAGCTAAGAAGGAGGCAGAATAATGCACTAATGACATTTGCTGAGGATTTTAAGCAGATAATGGTTAAGGAACAGACACAAGAGTGAGAAAGCACTTACAGAGGCCCGGTGTAAGTCATCATGACTCATCAGAACATAACTGAAAGAGCAGTGGAAAAAAAAAAGTGTTTTCAGGACAAAAACTGCTTCTCATTTGCAACAAAAAAACAGGCAAGGCAGCAGGAGGCTATCATTGATTTTAATTAGTGATTCAATTATGACCAAAAACATCAGACCTCTATTAATTGAAACAGAAAGGCTGGTGTCTGCTTAAGCGCTCTATATTCCTCTGTGTATCAGTGTTTATTTCATAAGAAGAAACTCAAGTTGAGAAGTTTCTTGAGAAGTTTCTTGAGAAGGAGCTCAGCTGACCTATTTTGAAGAAAAAAGCAAAAAATGAACTTCTCACAAAATCCAGCTATAATTTATGCTGCTGAAGTTGTTGCATGCTTTAGAAAATGTCCTACAACTCATCAGAGATGTGTAAGGGTTAAGAGAGCAGGGGAAAAGCCATTGCCAGTACGTGATTTCAAAGAAGCCTGCTGCCTGTCTGTGGGAGTCCACCTACACAGAAACACGTGGACACAGTCTCACAGAGTCATAGGGTGCTTAGAGTTGGAAGAGACCTTAAAGATCATCTAGTTCTAGCCCACCTGCCATAGGCAAGGGACATCTTCTACTAGACCAGGTTGCTCAAAGCCCCATTCAGTGTGGCTCCGAGCACTTCCAGGGATAGGAAGTTCAGTGCCTCATTACTCTCACAGCAAAAATTGCATCCCAATTTCCAATCTAAATATACCCTATTTCAGTTTAAAGATGTTCCTCCTTGTCCTATCACCACATGTCCATGTAAAAAGTCCCTCTTCAGACTTCTTGTAGGCTCCCTTCAGCTACTGGAAGGCCACAGTTAGGTCACTCTGGAGCCCTCTCTTCTCCAGGCTGAACAAACCCAAGTCTCTCAGCCTGTCTTTACAGGAGAGATACTCCAGCCCTTCTCTGGACTGTCCTCAACAGGTCTATGTCCTCCTGAGGACCCCAGAGCTGGATGCAGCACTCAAAGTGGGATCCCATAGAACAGAGCAGAGGGCCAAACCCCCTCCCTCACCTTATACTGCTATATAGCTTGCTTTCCACTCTGTTAACTCACAGAATGGAATGGAATTTCTGGCCCGCAGCTCTTGCTGTTTGATGCCAAATTACTTTGCCTTTCCCTGCGATTATTTTCAAAAAGTGTTTTGCGGGTTTTTGCCATTTGCAGAATAGAACAATGAGATTTTGTGGCTAGTGAAGATAACTTCACAAGCTGTATGTCTACACAGGCAAAGTTAAGAGCACAGGGTTAGCTGAAGAAGGAAGCAGGTATTCCACATGCTAAATTAAAATGTTGGATTCCCTGTTCCCATACAGCTAAAATGAAAACATCTAATTCTACATGACAGCCATGAAGGCAACATCACAGACAAGACCTACAAACTTATTCAGCAGCACAGGAAACCTCCTATGCTAACTGAATGTCTTTGCTAGTTGAAACTATGTGAATTTTTAGCAAGCCTTAGCTTCCGTAATGGGAATAGAAAGAGATGGGGAGCCATCCTTCAGCTAGGCTCTTCCTAAGTCTCTTGTTACAAGATGCCAAATCCAAGTTACACTTTTACTGAATGCCTGAACTTGGACACCGAGCAAGTCTATTCCTTGCTGGAGCTCCTGACCCTGTGGATATAGAGAAAGCTGCCCAGAGTAATGGTCCTCCAGCTCCTCTCTGTGCTGGATCCCTTTTTGCTTATTTATTAAAATAGGAAAATAGGAAAATTGACTTTTCCTCCATGTGAATATAAGCCATTTCAAGCCAGGGAAGACAAAGGTTAACACAAAGGTAGCACAGAACATGTGGTGACAAAGTCCTTCTGCTTCTAAATAAATAATTAAATAAGCATCCTCTCATCTCAATGTTCCTCTTGATCCCCACCACAGACAAGGCAAAATTGGGAGAAGGCAATTGCCAGGTTTTTTTGCTACTTTTTGCATACTAAGTGAAGCTCAGACAGTCAGCTGACCAAACTAATGTTAATGTTTCACTTTTGATCATCCTGGGAAAGGCAATGCCCTGAAATACTGGTGTTCTCTATTTGCTTTTAACTAGTGCTTGGCGGAGGCTGAGAAGCCTAAATATGTGTAGATAAAATACTGTATTTCTGTATTTCTAAGTACTGAGAACATTATGTGTCATAATGAAAATCAGTGAGTTTTGACCTGACTGTTGACAAGCCTTTGAAGAAATCAGAACATTGCTTTCCCCAACCTGCCATTTTCCCTCTGAGTGCAAGGACTGTACATGTAGCCAGGTTTGTGGAAAAATCTGAGGTACTGCTCTAGGCATTTTGTCTTCTTTGGCTGAGTATTTAAGACTAGAGCCACTCTAATTCAACTAAATTGCTTATTTAGCTAAATTCTTGATTCTTACTTGAGTGTTTACTGCCCTTGCTATCATCACATCCATATCCAACACTGTTGCATCAATGGAAATCATTGTGAGGTCAGGTCTTCTGATGTTCACCTCTGTGCCATTTGTTCTTACTTGTAATGATAAGAATGATCAAAACCAGACTATACTGCTGCACCCTGGAGAACAATGATTAAAAAAGTCCTGGTATAGATGTGCCCTGTCAAGAAGGCACTCAGGAGTAAACTTCCCCAAATAATAAATTATGAATATACATGCTGAGTTGTGGGTGCGTAACCAAGTGTAGTTTAGTTGATGATTTAATAATTGAGCAGATTAGGTATAATATAATTGCTTCAATCTCTGTCTTTAAAATCAAGGTGAAAATGTTCTGATTCACAGCTGGAGTGTGCATGATGATGGCAACAAGTAGTAAATCATTCAGTTACAAACATTTGGTTGTGTCAATTGCCTGCATCCTGTTGTTCAGAGACAGCACAACAGGGGGGAGAATTTGCTGTGCACTAATTGGCTGCTCTGTGCTGCTTCCCAGTTGCATACATGAAGCAACTACAGTGGCTGGGATTTTCAAAGTGGAGAGAAATAAATCACACAAAGGCATATCTAGTGCCTTGATAGTATCTGTGAGTGGTAAATTGCTAAAATAGTCTAGTATACATACACTGCTTCACTTAAGAGAGGCTTCATATCCAAAATTAGGAACAGTCTGTTGTTTGGAAAGTAGAGTAGAGAAGTATCATGTGCATCTGAACAATTTGGAAAAAAAAGCCACCAGAATCATAGCTGATATTAGCAACAACCATACAGAGTGTCTCAGTGAGATGCATATAGGCAATACTGATTCTTTTCTTGCTTTATGAGCAAAGTGTATCATGCACACGTATTCCGACCTCTACTCCAGTCATGTGATTTTCCCTAGGTTTTGATTATGGATAAGAATGGCCAGACTCCTATTGTTTTAGTTGGTACTACATATCTTCCTCTGTTTACCCCACATAGTGCAAGAATAGTTGAAGTATCGAATTTTAATTATGTGCATTTGTACCCAACTGCCCCAGAAACTGCAAAGCTTCTATTCAAGATTAGTCTGTTAATAATGTACCTAAAATTGTATTGGAAAATGGGCCTTACACAGGCAGAAAACCAGGTAGTTCAAGACAGTGTGACTTTGAAAGAATACAATATACCCTTTTTCAAGAAAATGAGCTGAGCATCAAACTGTATGTAGGCTTCAAGTATTGTCCTATCTCTTTGGAGTTTGTTGCTCCTTGCTTAACCTTCTACTGATTCTGCCTTCCCCAACTGGAAGGACTCCAGTCATACCTTCAAGCTAACAAATGGAAATATTTATTCTATATGTTCATATCCATTTTATATTTGTATAGCATAATAACACTTGTTCTGTGAACAAATATTTTTAAATCTACTAGAGTAAAATCCTATATATTAGCTTCCCATAAATAAGGATGGGCAGACAGACAGGTAGGTAGTTACTCCAGAAGAGGCCTGTCCTCGATGTTATGGAAATCCACTCCTTTCCTAGAGTGGATAGACAGCTTGCCATCTCACCTGTCTTTGCTCACCAAGATCAGCACAAATTCAGGTGAGAAGGGACTGTTACTTTTAAATACATAACCTTTACTTCTGAGTTAACTCTTATCAGCAACCCCAGCTGCAGGTTTGGGAGACTTAGCTTCAGGAAAATAAAATCATCCTTCTTGTTTCTACACTTAGGATGCCCACATGAAGGAGTTTAATCTTCTCTGTTTTTCTGTGCTGCAATGTTCCCCTTAGCATATATGTTACAATGGTGGTTTTGAAAAGACTCATCTGAATCTGGTGAAATTATCAGAGGTTATTGCCACATCTGCCTGCAGGGCAGAAAAATATTGTGAAGATAGGCCCATTTAAACTTTATTTGAAGGTTTGATTTATTTTCTGAAAAGAATTTAAAGTCTACCATTCAATATAAAGTCTCTTATAAAGAATTCCGAAGGTTTTATCACAAAATATGCTGTATGCTATCACACACCCTTCCTGCTTACAATTAAGTATTGTAAGTTTACTGTTTGAGTATCAAACAAATATGTAAAAGTGTTATTGTTCCCCAAATGTATTTTTCTCTTTTTGAGTACATCTCTGTTATTGATGTTTTTATATATTTTAGAATGCTGCATCTGTGGTTAAGGGAGGTATTTATGTATTCCCTCGGCATACTGAGCAGTTTCCCAGTGAATCACTTTCCTCCCTTGCTTTGAGACATCAGAAGTTACTATGACAGCACTGGGAAGGTGACGAATTCAGTTTCTCCTTTATGTTAAAGACTGCACAGTAAGTCATGGTACAGTTAGTCACCATAGTAGGGAGCTGGCAAGCATGTCAGGCTTTAGGCATTTACTACCTCTTCCATTCCGCTTCATATCCTCTGAATATCACTTCACTATCTTTTCAAAAGAATTCACTCCTTTTTTAATTACTTCCATCACTTCCTCTTCTTTTCACCCTGACAAAACTACTTTGTACTCATAATTTGTATTTAGCATAGATTACACAGGGCCAGCATTATGAGAGGAAGAGGTTGTAATTAACCATGCTGTTGCGTTGTTTAGCTTCATGTTGTTTTAAAAGATCCTTTTAAGTGGCATTCTCACCTATAAATCTCCACAAAATAATCATAAAAATATTTCAGTCTTACAGGAAAGGTGATCTCTCAAATTTTTTTTTAATTATTTTTTTTATCAATATGGCATTTAACCTAAATATGAAGTAGTCAGGCCAAACAACTCAGATTTTCTGCATTCTCTTTCCTTGATTTTGCTGTAGCCTACCCCATCCTTCTGTTCAGAGACAATCCCAAGTAATAACTCTTTCAAAGTGATAAAATTCAAACTTTTAGTTTCTAAACAACACAGAAACCATAACAGGTGACAGCACTCAAGAGAAAATGTGACTCAGCTTACCCTTGCTACTGTGACCATATCTAAATTAGTACTGAGGTCTCAACTCATATTGGGTAAAAATATTAATGATGAAGGTGGTGATGTAATGATGATGATGACTAGTTAGTCCAGAGGAGAAAATTCACTAGCAAAATCCAAGCCTATTCCTGAAAACTTGCTAACAAATCCAATTATACTTCAGGAAAGTGCAAAACAGTAACATAGCACAGCTCAGTGTTGATGAACAGGAAGGAGTGACCATGGATTTGGGGGTGTAGCATGGGGTAAATGATCCTTCCACTTTTGCAGGTGTGCTACCAACTTAAGTTCAACCAAACAAAAGATATAGCACAGTGACCTTTTGCATATATGAAACATGCTATGACAGTGAACAATGACTGAGGAAAAGAGATAGTTATGGCGAGTTGTTGAATTAGATGGCATGACATTACATTCATAATCTACGTATACACTGTGGAGGCAAAGTACCAGAAGGTATTAACTCAAACCAGAAAACTCAATTCAGAAGCAAATATTTCATCATCAGTATTAAAAGCAAAGTGAAAAAAACAAAGCCTCAGTGAGCAAAATTAGTTGCTGAGACAAGTTCGCAGATGTACTTATGAGGTCACTCAGATTCATATTTTTATCTCAGCCTTTCCCCTTAGTACTGAAATCTTGCTTGTATGCTGAAATAATTGAAGTTTGTGTTCAGTTTAAATCTGGACTCACATAATCTTTTGTAATATGTGTCTCTTATACATGCATGTAATCTAGCTATCTATAGAACAGATGTGTACAAAATACATTAGAGGCATTATGCAATGAGGATATGTTCTTTCGTAACTGATTTTTACTTCTGTAATGCTAAAATTGCCATCTCATTTGTGTTGAAAACCATATGCATAATATTAATATGCTTCAGGTTTGTTTGGTTGGGTTTTTTCCTCAATTACAGGAACTCATTAAGCTTTCTAAGCAATTACGGCAAGTTTAGGTCCCTGATATTACACTAATTCTTGCTTAACTATAACGTTAGTAATATATATATATATGCTTGCAATACAAGGGGTTCAGGTGGCATTCTCAGTAAAGCAGAAATGTTGGCTTTCTCTCTCTAGGTGGGAAGTTCTGTTTAGAAAAAAAGGCATACCTTGCCTAAAGTGATATTAACCCCTAAGGAGACCTTGTTTATTTGAATCACAGGAGCAACAGGAACAAGTATTAGTATGCTAGTTTCAAGGCAGAAAGGACCACTACATGAAGAATTTATGGCCTAAATTTTGCTTAAGTTGGAAAGGAAGTGAGGTTAATCATTGTCTGACCCACAGCGAAATTTTGACAAAGTGAATTCCCACAATTTCTATGTACAACCAGCCATTTTCAGTTGTGCAGTGTTTTCCAAACTTTTGCAAAAGTGATTTTAAAGATGGGAATAAGTGGAAAGGTTGGTTAGAACTCCATTGTCAGCTATGATTTCTCTTATTTTTGCATCAGGCAAAGAGAGAGCAAGGGAAGATGTTTGTGTACCAAGTCTCTCTGATACAGTTGTATTAATGCCTGCCCATTTCATTCCTGCAAGGATTTTCTTCAGGTATTGTTTTGTTGCAGTGATAATTGATGAAAGGCTGTAGCAATGAACAAACAGCTTATCTTCTTTTGTGAGATGTCAACTCTCATTCCAATCTGAGGGCTTCTGTCAAGTTCAACATCTGCGCAGTATAGTTTTCATGTTAAAAAATTCTCACTAGAAACTCAGCTTTACTCTGTCTCTCCACTGTTTGGCTTGGAAGCTCAGGCACAGCCATTGGTCAGACAACCATACTAGATGTTTTCCAGTTGACTCTGTAAAGTCTAGTAAAGTTAATTTCAAAATAAAGTACTTCAGATTGCCCTTTGGATTTTTTTAAATTAAATATATTTCTATCTAGAGTTATTGGTTTCATGATAAGTGATTTCCTGGTTGTTAATAAATTGTCCTATCTTTTCTGGCTTTACAGATAAGCTTCAGAACTACACAGGTAGGGTAAACAAGTTAGCATATAGACACAGGTATATCCAATGACTCAACTATTCTAGCTGATGTATACAGTTCATATTTCCTAACATCCTGCTTGTAAGATAGTGATTTCCACAGGTATGTTGTATGAATCCATAGTCCTACTATTTCTTTTATAATTAACAATACATTCCTAGAGGAAAAAAAGTGGTAGGTTTTGGTTTGTATGGGGGATCATGGCTGTCCATTCTATGAAAGCACAATAGAGATTTTCATCTTTAATTTTTTTTCTTTTTAAATTACTTTCAGTGAAATTGGAGGAGAAGAACAGGAAGAAAATCATACCAATATGAAGGACAGTTTGAAAACTACTTCTAAGAAATATGTATATAAAGTTCAGCCAGAGAAGAGAAGGGAACAACATTACTTCAGTTTATGTCCTAGCTTTCTTTATTGCTAAAGGCAGTTTCAACTCTTCACAGATAGCATCAGCAACCTTATATATATTGTCAAAACACTGCTGCCTTGAAGACACTCAAATATCAAGCTATAAACCTGCCTTTTGAGTATACGTAATTCCTGAAAATATTTACCCATTGATGATCTGAATGTGTACAAATCACAGGGAACAAGCTCTCATTGCCTCACTATCAGATCCCCTCAAGGGCAACCTCCACTAAGGAGAATGAGCATTGTTTCATGTTCAACGACTCACCATGTTTGCAGTGATAGATTTCATAGCCAGCAATGAGTTATCCAAAAATGTAAGTAAAAATCAGTCATTTAGGTGGGGGTTTTGTTTTTTTACAATATTGCAGAACTGGATCTTAAAATGGCCAAATTCTGTGATGCTCGGTACTGAAAGTCACCTCCTTGTTTTAAGTGTATGGGTAAAGAAAGGAGAGAAAAAAGTTTCAAATGCTCCTGCATTTTTCATGCTCTGATCCAATTGCTGTTTAAATCAGGGTTAGTGCAGTCCTGTATGGAGCATGGAACTTATGGTGGGCACCACAGAAACTGGATTTCAATGGATGTCCAGGCATTTTTTGAAGTCCAGGTTACTGAAGAAAGGACCCAGATCATTCCTGGGAAGGTAGGCTGGCACAAAATTACAGCAGGTCCCATTTAACTCAAGGGAAGAGGTCTATAGTGAAGAGCAATGGGAGTATTGATGGTCAGTCACCTGTGTTCCTGGCTCAAATGCCTAGAAAGAAGCTGGAACAGTTGTCCCTACAAGCCATTTTGCAGATAAATAAACTATTGCTGGTTTTCCCCACTTCTTCTATTTACAGGCATGTATAAAAATAACAGTAAGGATCAATAGGTAAAATGTAAGAAAAATTGTGTTTTGAAAACTCTTCCAACCAAAAAAATATGAACTTAATATTCTTATGCTGGAGGAATTAAGCTAGACGCAACTTGTTTCCACAAACAGGACGCTAAGTTTGTGTTACTTTAGTCTTCAGTCATTGCAAGAGAAGCTAAATGCCTTAAACAAAAGATAGCACAGCATGTGTTTGTATAGCCTGAGGGACACCGATATGCTGCTACCATAAAAGCTCCACAGATCTGGGAATGCATCAGACCATCTAAGGACCAGGGTCATTTCTGTGGCCTTGTCAATGTGGCAAGAGACTGATAGCTGGTGTCTTTGGAAGAGAACTGCAAAATCATCCTCCCAAACGAAAGCTTGGAAAATGTGTGATTTTTAAGTGTAGTAAACAGTGATCTGGGTGAGATTGATCATCTAGGAAGGGAGCAGATGGCACAGGGAATCCTGGCAGAGACACGATCACATGCTAATGAGTCTTTTAAAAACAAGAAGGGGTCTGGGAATGGGCAGATGGAGCAGTGTAATGGCTGGGAATAATATGGGAAAAGAGGGCTTCATTTAAATTACTAATTTTTTAATTACTAATTTTTTAATTGAGAGTAGTACAAACATGAATCAGGTGGAACTGGGCAGTTGTGAAAGGACATCTGGGACAGGATAAAGGATGGCAGAATTTTGGGAACGAAAAGAGGGGCACCGCTTTGTGAGGGCACTTGACAGCATTGCATCTTGTCTGCCCAGGCCTGGAAGCCAGCTGGGGACTTTTCTCTTCTGTGTCAAAGACACTTTGTTTATCCGCTGGTTGAGTATCCAGGGCCAAGTGAGGATAGTGCCACTCAGACAGCGCTTCTCTCCAGCACGTGTCCTGGAGTAAGTCAGTGCCGTCCACTGTACAGATGCTACACACATGGCTTCTGTGCACTATAGCTGCTGTGAAAAATAAGCACAGGGGAAAATGTGAGATTAGGATTGTGTTCTCTTTGTACTTTTCAACTACTCATGTTATTCAAATATTGCATTCCATATGTTATTTAAACATCTCTATATAACACTTTAATAATCAGAAATAATAAGTCATTTATGTAGTGCCTTTACATCCCTGTTTATTTAGGGTTTCAAGTATTTTTAATTTAATATAATGATCTGACATGTCAGCCACTGTCAGAGAAATTAAAACTGAAACTTGTCGTGTACATACAAAACTGAAAAGTTTATTTCACTTGCGACTAGAGAAAAACTTTTGAAGGATAGAAAATTAACTGGGTTAAGCTGTGCTGATCACCACTATCAACAAAGCGCTTTAAGATGATCTTTTATTAGTTCTTAATTGAAAGGTAATGGTTCTAAAAATCAAAAAGCTTGTTAAACTATAGAGTATTTCTGCAGTTACACCCTTCTGCTCATTTTAGGAGTGTAAAATAAACACATTATAAAGATGGCCATTTCTCAGTACCCATTATGTTTCTCAGTACATTTAAAATCAGAATAAGGTGATATTTAGAACATTTTTTAATTATTTCCATGAAGCAATGTGTACACAGAAACTTCAGAACTCTGCAGTCAGCAGCAGCCATGCTTTTGATGGGTATTATAGAAAGGCTGAGAGATCTATAGATTTTTATAGACATATATAGATCCACATATACAAAAGTCAGAGTCATCACTTACAGTTACTGTTGTTTTCTGAAGTGAATCAGTTAAGACCACTTAACTTAACATTTTGACATGAGTAATTCCTTTCAGACCAACAATGCAGATCATTTGAATATCAGTAAATTCATAATAGTTTATTTTCGTGAGGGACCATGCCTGTGGTTGATGTTAATGCCTTTAGCAGTAATATGGCTTCTCTTAATTTAAAAATATTTGTATTTATAACATATGCAGAAAGAAGTAGCAATTCAGTGACTCCAAGATAATAAAAAGTTTGTGTACTCAAATGAAAATCCTTCATAAAATATTTAAGCAATTGCACTTCAGAGGGGTAAATTCTTGGTCTCACTAGGAGAGATACGCAAATTACTCTAGCAAGGTCAAGGTTTGCTCAGACCCTGCCATCTGAACTGTGTTGTCAAATGGATGCAAATTCTGTTCTTCAGTTTTGATATTTTGTGGGTTTTATCACTTTCCAACCATTAAGCTGAGGATGTTATAACAAAGACTGAGAGAAGAAAAAGCAAGGAGTACAAAGAAGGTTTCTGACCAGTTTTCTCTGGATTTTACAGTATATTTTATGAAAGGAAGAGTGGAAGCAACAGCTTCTAAATAACTCCTGTTTCACCTTGACAACTGAAACACTCAGTTTGAAGAACAGACAGAAAACAGCGAAGGAGAGTTCTGTTCACTTGTACATGGAGGGTACGTGTGGTCCTGGAAGAACTGATACACACAGGAGCTCATGTGCTCTCTAAACAATTCTAGCTGACTGTGCCATCCTGCCTGCATCCTTTGCCTTACATGCAAGGCATGGCTGTTGGTCCAGCAGTACTAGTGCCTAACTAGGATCTGTGGCTTAACTGCAGCTTTCAGAAGGGGCCACAAAAATTAAAGTGGCAGCCATAAGACCAGAGCATGATATGTGAGTGAATCAACTTCTTGGCCCTGATACTACAGGGTGGAACACCTACTGCAATTGAAGTCATGTTTTCATTCAAGTTGTTCACAAATTACTCATACTATTTATGAATCTCTTAACTTGTCTAGAGTTACATTCTAGTTATTGTAAACAAAAATGTCAATATATTTACAGAATAAAAATAAATGTTTCCTTCCTCAAGGTTACCCCTTCATCAAAATGTTTTTTTTAAAAAACATTTTGTTTAAAACAAATTATAAACAAGACACATCACCTTATACTTACAGCAGCAACAGCTATATAAATTAAACTCTTAATTGGTGTTTATCTGACATGTTCCTGAAAGACCTACAGCGGTACTGATTTCATATCCCTCATATTGTAATATCCCACTAGTAAGTTTTTCTTCTAGCCTAAATATCCCTTCTGTGTTTCAAGCTTGATATCAGTCTCCTCTCCAAACTCAATTCAAATGTATAATTTATTTTCTGGTTTCCATATTTTTTTTAGATGATCCAAGTTTGTATCTGTCAGGTTTCTTTATAAATCCATGTACCTCTTGAATTTAGGCTACAAAACGAGACAGACACTACGCTGGTCAGAAGCTCCCTGGAAAATCTACTGGATGAATACCCTATTCCAGCATTAAAATCACAGATAGAAGTCTTAACAGTAGCACCAACACATATCTCTGAAATCCCACTTCCTTTCATTCTGCTATTATTTTCTCTATCCAGAAACTCCATTTCAGTTACGATTTCTCACTGCACTTACCTGAAGTTCTGAGCAGATCACAAGTTTCTAGCTTGCTTTTCAGATATTATGTCAAAATTGTGTCAAAATATGTACTTAAACCTGTCAGTGTTACTGGTTCCCACAAGGTTACCCCTTCATCAAAATGTTTTTTTTAAAAAACATTTTGTTTAAAACAAATTATAAAACAAGACACATCAGACACCTTATGCTTACAAGTTACAAGTCTTAATTTTGAAATTTTCATGCTGTCTATTTATGACTTAGCTATGTTGGAGGTATTCCTGCATTATTATTTCTTTCATTGCTTTTCAGAAAAAGAAAAGAAATAAAAACAAACTTCTCTGCAAGTCTGGTCTTCAATTCTTAAAAAACACTTTCAAGTTCCCTCTTACAATTAAGAATATTAAATACAAAAAACTTGCAAGAAAATCAGTGGAAAGTTTATGGAAAGCTAATAGCAAATCCTGATTTCAACACCGTTAGACTCTTCAGCAACAGGAAATGCTCATAAGACTTTCTGAGGATTAATTTCTTCAAATAAGTCGTTCTATTTTTGTTTGCATTATAGAAATTGGATTGATTTTTTTTCAGACACTTACCAAGTTTACTTTTGCAATTACACATCTGCCAGCATAGTCCTCCTTTTGTAAGAAGCTTTTTTTAGAACTGGATTTTGCATGAATCTGTTTGGGGTTTTGTTGGGCGGGGGGTGTTGTTTATTTGTTTTCATGTGTTTTGGTTTTGGTTTGGTTTATTTATTTGTTTGTTTTGCAAGGTAATAGTCCTGTTAATTTTAAGCCAAATTTACTTTGCTAAGCAAAGAAAGACATCGTCCATATGAATTAAGAATCACCTCAAAGATGTTATAAGGATAAACAAGATTAACTTTTTTTCAGAGGAAACAGCAAAATGGAACAGCTACAGAAAGTAAATATGATCTTTGGACTGCTTTTACTAAAAAATTTTTCTCTGAAAGGGTGATAATATAAAGACTATCCATATCCCATCTAGGTCACAGGAGGTGAAGGGTTTGCTCTGTCAAGGCCCACATCCCAAATGAAGCAATAAACTGGAAATTCAATAAGGCTCTTTTTGACACAACTGAGCCAATATTGCCCTGACCAAACACCAGTGTTCCACACACTCTGTATTTTGGGGCAAAAAAATCCAATCTTAGCAGCACTAAACAAAAATGCAATAGAAATTCAATGTCTACCAAGGCAACATGAAAAATTACCTTTTATAGATGAAAAGAAAAAATGTATATATATAAAGGAAAAATGTGGAAGTGACTTTATTTAAATTTCGCTGGAGTAAATTCCTTTGTACCTCACTGCTCTCTGCCACTTACCTACTTCCCACATGAGATTTACATTGATGTGAGGGTCTTTGTTTGATTTAAGTCTCCTAGAGGCTTTACAGTATGTTCACTTGCTTTTTTTCCATCTTCTTCTACCTTCCTCCATTCTATTAGTGCATTTCTTCTACAGTATATTGCCACACAGCAGAGCAATGCAATAGTCAATCTGCATGGTACAGAACACTGCTTCCATTGAGACAGAGCTGTACTTGGATGAACACTCCAGGAAATCCTGAATCCTGACATATTCTCAGTAGTAAATTTGCAGTGGGCTTTTTTAGACAGTGGTTATTTTAGTCCTGCTCTTCTCTGTCTTGCTTACTCCAAATGCTTATCCATAAAGTAGAATGAAGGTTCATTCTCTGGCTGTCTGGTCTTTTTGCAGGCTGCGGAGGGGAGTCCTGCCCTGGTTGTAGTGTCTGCCCTGAGGTTATAGTCTTCACTTTCACACACTTCTCAGAAAATGCCACAGAAGACTCAGCAAGAGCATGGTGCCTCCTTTCCTGCCAATAACTGAGATCGTCTTTCACAAGAAAAGTACTAAATGTGTTCCCCTGCTTGCTGGCCCAGAATGTACAGCAGAACCAAATTAGAGGTTGTGCTGCAGTGAACAGTATGAAGGCATAGTTGTGTTTTTCTTCACGTTTTCAGCCTTGCTGTTGTGCAAAAGTTCCCAGTTGTGTCCTGGGATCTGCTTGCCTTCTCATATAACAGATGCATGAAATTACATGGATTAATGTGACTGATTAACACTTTGGTTTTCTATGTCTGTAACGTTTGGTGTATGCCATACAATTCTGAAGACTGTGAAAGAGAAAAATGAGAGTTATTAGTGGTAACACTAAACTCCTAGAAAGAAAGGGAGCAAAAAAGGCAATGGAAAAGAAAACTTTGCCATCAGTTTTTATTTGGCATCAAGTGCTGAATTCTAGTTGATAATTCACATCTTTAATGGTCATTGTCTTTACTTGTTGAAGACAAACACTACTTTCAGACCACCTCAAATAGCAAAATGCGTGAAAAGGACTGAATTGAGAGACTATCTTATATAACTTATTTTTAGATTCTGCGTAATGTTAGTGAAATCAAATGCATGAAACTGGTAACTGCAAGTAAGATTTTAGAAAGCAAAGAGGTTTTGACATTCACACTTGCCTGTCTTAAATCATTCCCCTATGATGTTTGCAAAAGTGTAAGTAACACATGATTGAAAAGGGTCCTTTGGAAACTTTCCACTGGGCCCTGATAAAGGATAGTTTGTTGTCAAGTACTCACTAGTCATTAAAAGTATGAAAACTCTCCCTTCTTTTAAGCTTAATTGTAATACCTCTAAGTTAATCAAAGAACCAAAACATCAGAGCAGGTAATTTGAAATGTCATAGTAAAGCCTCACTTTCAGAAATTCTGGGTGTAATGTGCAGAGCCACAGTTATATTCGCAAATTTGACTAAAATCTCAGCTGCACTCATGCCTGGTTCAACAGGAATTCCTCTGCATGTTAATGGGCATATTGCTATGACTTATCATATAACTTGTGTTAAGGAGTAAATTGCTTTACACTGTGTTAAGCAATTATGCTAGGAGGCCAGTCAGTTAGTACAACCAGAAAACAATGCAGATCTTTAGTTACAGCAAACCAGAGGTAGTCATCTGTATGAGATAAACATGTATGGGAGATTTTCTAAACAGGGAAATAAAAGCTTATCTTAAGCCTTCCTAAACCATGTGAAAGAGAAGATACGTCGCTGCTCAACTCAAAAAGAGCCAGCCCAGTATTATCACAGCACAAATAACATCTCTCACACCAAGCAGAGAATGGTCCCAAGGCACAGGACAGGGGAGGCTTTCACTCTCCCCCTCCTTGCTCAGAATCCATCCTAACACACACCATGGCCTTTCTGGGGTCACGAGTTTGTGAAGTGCTAAATTCCTGATACTCTAACTTGGCTTTGACACTGCCAAGCTGTTGATATGCAATACCCCCTCTAGTACACTATCTAGTCAGCATGGCACCGCCCTTATCATTCCTTGTTTACTATAACTCTGGGACAGTGTTTAGCTGGTTGCAAACTTTTGTTTTCATAAAACACTGGACAGGTATGTCTACCTGTCTGTAATGTTTGTTCCCTTTTTTAGTTCCTGGAAGTAAATTTTTCCTCCCTAGAAATTCAGTTTATGAGTAACTCAGAAGTTTTCTTACTTGATGTTTCAAATTCAGTAGTGTCTCTTTCCCATTTTTGGGATTTTGTCTCTCATGAGACTCGAAGATAGGTGATAATTTAAAGTTTATGTCTGCATGAAAAGATTTCTGAAATATATTAGCTGGCCTGAATAAACTCACTCTCAGATACATTGAGAGAAATTTCACTTCTGATAACACAATACAGAAGGTTGCATGAAAATGTGGCAACATGACTATAAATTTAATTTGAGTACCAAAGATGACTTTATTGCATAATTAGTGCCCAGATATATCTTACTGACAAGCAATTACAGTACATGCATTCATACTGTGACTCTTATGTTTCTTCAAGTCCTCTGTTTTTGCTGCCAATACTCAGTTACTCCTGAAATGTCTGTGGTGGGATGATTTGCTATGCTTTGCTTGAGCCAAAGAAGAATTTCAAGAAGGCTTTTTGGCAGAGATTCAAGATAAAAGCATGTTTCTTTTATGCAGTACTGTAATTGCCCAAATAATTAACAAACCACACTTAGCTTATGCTCCAGATGCTTTGAATATCTTTCCAAAGATGTGATCATAACATTATTTTTTATACTCTTAGGAGATAATAAAGGACTTAAATCTAATGAAGACTGCTGCATTGGATTCTTTTGCTTACAGCAAGATTGTACCTGTTCCCTTGTAATTTTGGGTGTCTTGAAAAATGTAATTATGGCAATATATCCGAGGATAAGGCAAGAATTTCTAAGGGGAATACTACTAATAGTATAATGTAAAGCTTGCAGCTTTATTTTCAGTCATTGTAATAAAGGGAATCATACATAATAGACAAGGATTTTTGCTATAAAAAAAAATCAGCATGACTTCAGATCCAGCTAAGTATAAACTTAAAAGAGGAAAACTATTTTAATACTCTGCATATGTGTAGATCCTAAGGCTGGTTTTTTCACCCCACAAGCTCCCCTTGGAAGGTATTAAATAGAATCAAACATGTGCAAACCTTAAATTTAGCTCATCAGCCATCACAACAGCTGAATTGCTCCACAGAGTGGCAGGTGCCGTTGATGGTGTACACATTTCAGTGCTCAGAGCTTTGCTTGTGGAAAGCGTATACTGTACATTCCAGATTCATGATGACACAGCTGTACCCTAGGATAAGCATTTCTGCACTGCAGATATCCCTCATGTGCCAAGACTGCTGATGCAGTCTACCAGCCTGTTTAGACCTGGCATTGTCGCCAGCTGGAATGCAAGAAGGGACACTATGTTCCTTTTCCGGACACTGGTGTTTCTAAGCACACAGCCTCGTCATTTCTGACAAACAGCTGGTCATAAAATCCATAAATGAGTTCATAGAGATGTCTAGAAATTTTCTTCATGTCCCTGCCATGAATTAAAACAACTTTTCACAGCCTGTTTGCCTTGTCCAAAACAGGAGACAAGAACATAAATAATTTTATATGAAGAGGAACAAAGACAATTCTACGAGAGTCAGCATAAGGGCCAGAAGAAAAGACACACCAGCTCTGACCTAGGAGACCACAAGTGAAACCTGTCAGCTGGGTACCTCTGCAGGAACTGCAATCCCAAATTGGTGAATGTCATCAGTGTATCTTCACCACTGTGACTGCTGCTCCACAGGCATCTGGATGAAACTAGTCCTAAGTTTTCCAGCACTTCAAGAACAAGATTAAGGGTACACCCTTTCACAACGAGTTGTCTCACATGCCCTTTCCCAGTCCTCATCTTCTGTCTTTTGACTTAGAGCTGAGCACTTGTTTTTGGGCAAGGTTAGTTTAGCCTCACCATACTCCAGACAAAGAAGATGTCATTGTGAAGGAATCTCCATCAGGAATTTAGGTCATCACATTTCCACTGGGACTGGTACCCCTGCCAGGGCATGCCTCTTGAGTCTGCCACTCCATGGACATAGGTCTTCACCACAGTAGTCATTTCACCTTCCAGACACCACATGAAAGAGAAAATCCCACTTTAAAAAATGTTGCATGATATCTGCCATGGCTCATCATAACTTCCTACTCAATAGGCTAAGTAAGGTGGCTTCCCTACTGAACACCCCAAACTGATACTGAAGGAACATATTCAGTGGACAAAAAACAACAGCAGAAAGTTTTAAAGAGGCCAAGTGAAACATGGCACACAGAGTAAAGGCCTTTTAGGCTAATGGAGTCATGTTCTCAACACAGCTGATTTGAGCAGCAGATGTAACACTGCACTGTGCTCAGAGCTAGAAAAGTCTCCAAGGGGAAAATAGTTAAAAAAGGAAACATAATGTAGGAGAGCTGAAGCACCCCTTTATTTCATTTTTTTGCTTATTGTGTGTTTGCAAGAGATGGAGAGTGTCTGGTATTTAATGGCTTCTGCTTAAACTGTCTGAGGTCTCCTCTAATGGTTTTATTCTTCTTCACTTTGTCTTGATGTTTCCCAAGTTTAAGCTGCCTATTTTTTTTTTTTCCGATTACAGCTTCTGGCAATATTCTGTTCATCTGACAAAAGGGAAAAGCGTTCAGAGTAGTGTACTTTGTTTTAGTTCACAAGTTTGACATCAGACAGTGAAATGGGAGAATAACCCTGAACTTAAAAACAGACTGTCAAGAGTGCAAATGTATTCAGATGCCTCAAATTTCCACAAACACCTGAACCTGGTGCTGGAAATACAAACATCATAACATTTTTTTATTACAGAATTGGCATTCAATCTCTAAATTGTTCCTGCAAAAACATCTCTCATAATCTAACATTTGGTGAAATGTGGCCAAACAGCAAGTAGTTTATCTTCCCCCTAGGTGAAATAAATAAATCATGTAGAAATGTCTGTAGCACATTATCTAGAGGGAAAAAAAAACTACTTTGCAAATTAGACAGGTTTATTAATTTTTGGTAGTTAAAAACAGATAAATTTCTTACCACAAACTCATTGACACATCAAGATGATGACCGTGCTATTGAGTGCAAAATGTCACAGAGACTGGAGCAAGTAAAGGTATTATATAATTCTTCTGCTGAGACAACTCTAAATGTGATTCAACATACTTGAACTTCACAAGGAAAACAAGGAGAAGGTAGTTCTGACAGAATTTTCATTTTCTATGCATTTTTTTCTTAAATCATAGTGACAGTTTTGTTCTCAATACTCAGAGAAAGTTCCTTTAAATACCTGTGAAGGAATTTATCGGTCAAAAATACATGTTTTTTGAATCTGAACTCTATTGTACTGGATGTGGGTCACATTTCAGTTGTCTCTTCACATTGCTAACACAAGTAACAGCCCAATTCTGCCCTAAATTAAAGACTGAAACTGACACTTGCTATGTTTGAGGAAATTTTTATGCCATTTATTAACTTCTATTGGAAAAAAAATTAAATTAATTCATTTTTCACTAATTCTACATGTTACTTACTTTTGTGTTGCATTCAGCTGAAGCTGCTTCCTAGATGTACCCCAGCACCAAAGGCAAACAACATCTTCCCATTGCAGTTAGTGGGCACTGCACCTGATTCTGATAGTTGAGTAGTCACCCTAAGGACTGAGGACAGTCCAGGCAAGGGTAAGTCCTTCTTCCTTTGGTGTACCTTGGGCATATGACAAGGTTCATGTGCTGCAGCACAACTTCCCAGAAAGGCTGCTGGGCCTCTGTGGGACCACTGAGCAGCCCGAGTTGACAAAGGCTAGTGAGCTCAGGCTATGTGGGAAAAGGGCACCAAGGAATGATATTTGCTGCCTCTCTGGTGGAGCTATATGGCAGCAGGGTGCAAGACATATATTTGGGGTGGACTACCTGTGCTATCAAGCTACACTTTTAATTACCCAAATGACAAGGAATTTTTGCCTGATGTGTATTGTGTCATATTTCTTTTCCAAATGCAATTCCTGGATTATTTTTACCAACTGCTTCTCTTACTGCTGCCATATAATTTCCCAAAAATATTAATTCATTTTAAAAGCCAAAATATAGTCAATGTGCAGCATGATTTTCTTTAACCATAGGGCAATGCATCTTCACATAACTACATAAATATAATCCAAAGAATTCCTTAGCTATACCTGAAGAACTTTGATCCCATTATAACTAATCTGTTCCAGGCTTTGGACTAGCAGTTTTTACAAATTATACTACTGGTCTCAACAAGGTCCATAACCACAGTCAAAGAAGTTGTACATGCATTGTATATGTCAGGTGGTTTAAATTATAGGGAACTTAAAAACAGAATGGAGAACATCCTGGACAATTGCTGATTTTTCATGTGTAGATTCTTGCACACAAGGCTTAATGACCTACCATTCTTCAGGAACAAGAGATGTTTGAGAGACCAGTGTATCAGAACACTCTTTGCAGGTTTATTTTTAATTTTATTCTGAGACCACAGAAAAAGAAGGCTGTTATTGGTATGCTTTGGAAGATATTATTTCAGAGGATCAGTTTTGGCCAAAGTACTAGTAAAACCCCTACACAATAACCAGATGGCTTTGCTGTAGATATTGATCCCTTGGTCTTAACAAACTGGAACACCTGTTGCAATAGCAGAATTGCAACATAAGTGCTGCTGTGGTATGCCTAAAGTTGCCTTGCACCACACTTTATTGTTATGAAATAAACTGATGCTTATGAGAGTGGTTGTTGAGTTGAAAATATTGGAAAATTATTTTTACCCATATCTACCTCCAGCTAAACACTTGGTCATATGCCTAACTATAAGCATGTGAATAGCCTTGAGGATTCCAAAAAACAGAGTTGCTTAGTGAGCCTGAAGAACTCTCTAGACCTATTCTGCAGCTCATGATAAGTCTAACACTGTGGTGTCCTATACTGCTGACAGAATATTACAAATCAGAAATGAAGGGTCTGCATGTGAGAGGAAATGGGTATCTTACTTCAGTGTCAGGTAGGCATGACAACTGCTATAAGATCTCTGACATTTGACTGTGCACTGTTTACAAACTTCAAACAGGTGTACACATACACCTCTATACTGTGCTTGTGGCACAGGGCCTGTATTTGCTGTCCTCCATCCAACCAAATCCAGAGGACAAGACTCAGATTGAGAATGACTGAACCCTTCAAGATTTCCTAGCAGATTGAGTTGAGGTAGAATTGCTCTACCTAGAAACAAATCAAGAAATAATGCAGTATACTCCAGAAACTATTTAAAACAACTCACTGACATTTCAAGAGGGTTTTAGTGTTCAGAAGTCACCTGCCCAAATTTTACTCCCAATATTGCAGTAAAGTGCAAAGGTCCCAGTCAGCATAAATATTCCGGCTGAGAAGACCTTACACAAAGACAAGGCACATATGGGAGTGTAGCAAGAGAAGGACAAACAAGAATAACAGCAAAGGACTGATACCAAAGTATCAGAGAAAAACAACAAGGGAAGTGTACTTATGAGATTGTATGTTATTCTTCCCCTCGCTCTGTCCAAGACTGTCTCAAAGGTATGTAGACTATTCCTTATTGCCATTTGTTCCACTTGTTCTGTAAAACCTCTAGTGATTAAAGCAACACAGTCTTCCCAGACAAGTCATTGCTGTCCTGGACAGGATGAACACACTGTTCCCTAGCTTTTACAGCAGCCTTTTACGCATTTCAAGACCAGTTACTTGTACTAGATTAGCCAAGAATCCTGATTCTGACTGAGCTAATCGTTGGTTTAAGTTTCAGGCCATTATTGATTGCTGGCTTGTGTTCTGTTTATTTTCAAACAGTGTCCTATCTACTTTTAACTTGACATGCTCCCTGAGCATAGTTAACAGTTCAGGACTTGCACACTCCGCTAACCTAATTGCTCACACCCTTCTGTTCTCCCAAATATGCACATTCAGGCTGGTGCAGCAGTACATGAGGATCCAAAGGCATTCTTGTTACTCCCAGAGGGTACAGAGGAAATGCAGCTCAGCTTCAGACACCCATCCATGTATGTTAATGCCTATTCCTTTTTCCTAAGCAATTCCAGACTAATGAGAGTCTTGGGATGGTCATCTCAAAAGCCTGCATAAAATTTTGACTATCATTTGGGCTGACAGCAACATCCACATGAAGTTACTCTAATATGGTAAAAATACTATCAGTCTCAGACATCAGACACCTTTAAGCAGGGTGCTAGAGCAGCAAGACTTTAGGACAGGAATAGGGAAAGGCAGAATAGCTGGGAAACCCCACTGTAGCCCAGCCTTGGTACCCAGTCATAGGACCCAGCCTTTCATGTACAGCTGCAATGTTGCCTGTTGAAAAGTAAAAGGGAAAATGAAAATGTATTACCTTAAAACATCTTAGGAAAAAAGTGACTTTGTGTGACACTTGGTAAAATGTAGACTACCTCAGAATTACTGTTAAGGTTAGGCAAAGAAGCACATTCAAGGCCCAATGCATTTAAGGGATGACAGAATCCATCACTTACGCAAATTCTTCTTTTTTTCTCATGGAAATGAAGACAATGAAACAAAATAAACACAAAACAAACAAACAAAAAAACTCTTCCCCAAAAAACAAAACCAATCTGTTGGAGGCGGGCTTATGGAGCAGTGAGACGATCCAATGTGGATTAACTACAAAGCTCAGTTTATTAATGGTGTTTCTACAATTATAGTATTCTCTGAGTGTACGTGCATTAACATTACTGGTGCTCACACATACAAACAATCACTCATTGGCCACAGCTACAAAGCTACTGTCTCTGTGCAGCTTGTCTTTAGCTGCACCTGCGTTCTCACAGTCCTGGAAGCTGTTTATCTTTACGAGCACACAGAATCTGGCCAAGGCCACACTCCTCCTGCTCTGAGAGAAATCCAAAGGCCTGTTAATTTCCCTACACCAATCAACAAACCAAATAAGCAAACCCCAATCCGTCCCCCAAACAAACCCAAAAAAACCCACAAGAAAATACCTTTTGCTTTTCAGGTGATGTTTTTCGATAGCATCAAAAATTTTCTGGTGAAGGTTGATAATCTTCAGATACATAGCTATCCAAAATCTCATCCTCAGGCAAAGTATCATTTGGGAAGTTTTCTAGCAGTCTTATCAAGTTTCATCTCTTGAGTTTCTGACCCGTAATGTTAAGTGTAAACCTGCAGTTGCTACACGCCAAACCTCAGCTAATCCTACAATGAGTCCTGCTTCCCATCCATTATAAGCATCATATTCCACAAATCTCTCCTACTTCTCATGTTTTCTATTTTTCTCCTTTGGTGGGACTCATATCCTTGCACCCATAAGGAAATTTCCTCCCCTTCCTCAAAGGCAGCACCACCAGAGCAACTGTTTAGAGCATGCAGAGAGATAAGCCCTCTGTGCTCCAGCCATATCTTCCACTCCTAGCAAGGAATCACATCTTGAAGCTTCCTGAACAGTGAAATGCTTTCAAATTCATCAGCCAAACATATCTTTACCATGTACCTAAGGTTGGAAAAAAATCAGTGGAGACCTCACAAGATGCATCCCTAACATGAAGGGGACCCTTGCTTTCACATCACAAAGCTCTCCTCCAACTCATGGTCAGGTCTACACAGATAATTTTTTTATTTAATTTTTATATAGAAAAGTAAACTCTCTCCTTCCTATTCTTGGGAACACAAACAAAATTTGCAGTTGGAAATTGTTCAAAGAGAAAGCCAAACTCTGCAAGATGTCTGCTTTTTCAAAAAAGTCAGAAAAGTCACTGCTTGAAAAAGACTTTTTCTGAAAGTCACTCTTTTCAGACAGGAATTGTGCAAACTCTAGCTTTTCAATCCAGGGCTTGGAAAAACCATGGGGAACAAATTTTCATGAAAGGAGCATGGACAGTCTTCTGTATAGCTGAATACTATATTCCCAGTGCTGTGGGAAGGGACCTGGGAGTCCTGGTTGATGACAAGTTGAATATGAGTCAGCAGTGCCCTGGCAGCCAGGAGGGCCAACCATGTCCGGGGTGGCATCAGGCAAAGCATCAACAGCTTGTCAAGAGAAGGGATTGTCCTGCTCTGCTCTGCACTGGGGCGGCCTCACCTTGAATGTTGTGCGCAGTTTTTGGCACTACAATATAAGAAAGATATTAAGCCATTAGAGAGCATCCAAAGGAGGACAAAGAATATGGTGAACAGTCTAGAGGGGAAAGAAGCAGCTGAGGTCACTTGGCCTGTTTGACCTGGAGAAGAGGAGACCTCGCTGCAGTCTACAGCTTCCTCGTGAGGGGAAAGAAAAGGACAGAGACTCATCTCTTCTATCTGGTGACAAGTGATAGGATGTGAGAGAATGGTATGAAGTTGTGTCAGGGGATGTGTAGGCTGGATATGAAGAACAGGTTCTTCACCCAGAGGGTGGATGACAGCTGGAACAGGCTCCCTAGCTAAGTGATCATGACACCAAGTCTGACAGAGTTCAAGAAATGTTTGGGCAATGTCCTAAGGCACAAGATGATTCTCGAGATGTCCATCAAAGGGCCAGGAGTTGGACTTCAATAATCTTCATGGGTCTCCTCCAATTCAGGATATTCTATGATTCTTGATCAGAAAATCTAAATTATTGCATTTAGAAATAAAATATCTGAAAAACACACATAGGGACTAAAATGGGATATGTGACTATTGTTCATCTCTGCAAATATGTTTCTCTGTAGGCATGCATTCTATAAGCAATTGTCCCACAGACACAGAAAGAAAGAAATTCTTATTCCTGTCCACAAATTAGTCTGAAAAATGAGTAAAGGGATTAGTTATTCTAAAACGAATTTATAAACCTTAAATTTATACAACTGCCTTCCTTAAATTGCAAAATTGTATTTTAATGTAGCTGTTAGCTGAAATCAGTGGTATTTCGATGCATTCATGAAGTTAAATCCAACAGTATAACTGTCTCATCAAAGTCTTTTTAAAACAATGTATTCATAATTTCTCTCTTTTTTTACTGAGTTGTTTCAAATGCTGTGCATTATGAAGTGCACAAACCTAGGAAGACTTCCCCCTCCTTTGTATGTGGAGCTGGTAGGAGACAAGATTTTTGAATGGCAGCTCTTTGACTGGACATGGTACCACTGTCTTTTTTGCTGTGGTGTCGTCTGATCATTACTGGGATAAAGGAGAGCTGTGAACTGAGTTATTTGCAGGGGAAATTTGCACCATGACGAGCTACACACACACAGGCAGAACAACTCCAGGTATGGCTGATGTGCTTCTCTTCTATATTGCTTTGTACATGCATGTTCTGGGATTACTTTGCCTGGGTCAAGTTTATGCCAGCTGGCTTTTATTCCTGTGCTGAAGTTGATTCTAGTGCAGAGAGTATTTCACTCTGTTGAGCAGCACATTATTATCATATGGTGTAGTGGGCTTCTCTGATTAGGTTTTTTGGTAAGAGGAAGAGTGGCTTTTGCTAGAAGCTGTTAGAAGTTTTTCCCTATCCTATGGAGCCAGTGATAATCAGCTCTGAGTAAAAACTTCCTGCTTTTGACATGGATTAACAGTGTAGACATCAAGGTCAGTGCAGGAGGAGAAGGAGGAGGAGAGAACCAACAGGAACAGGGAAAGGACTCAAAGCTATGATTTTCCTGACGACTGTGGTACAGACCCTGGTGAAACGAGTTGTCCTCTTGAAGTCCATGAGTCCATCAGGGCACCCTGATGGAGCAGGGGGATGCATGAAGGAGGGTGTTACCTCGTGNAGAGTGGCTTTTGCTAGAAGCTGTTAGAAGTTTTTCCCTATCCTATGGAGCCAGTGATAATCAGCTCTGAGTAAAAACTTCCTGCTTTTGACATGGATTAACAGTGTAGACATCAAGGTCAGTGCAGGAGGAGAAGGAGGAGGAGAGAACCAACAGGAACAGGGAAAGGACTCAAAGCTATGATTTTCCTGACGACTGTGGTACAGACCCTGGTGAAACGAGTTGTCCTCTTGAAGTCCATGAGTCCATCAGGGCACCCTGATGGAGCAGGGGGATGCATGAAGGAGGGTGTTACCTCGTGGGAGGCCCCAAGATGGAGCAGAG
>WBMV01003678.1:89130-118226 GCA_013396655.1 Campylorhamphus procurvoides
TTTTTATATTAATTCTTTTTCTGGAACTCTTTTGGAGCAACGTCACAACTCTACTTGAGTAATTCTTGGTAAGCAGCATTTGCTACACATGCTTTGGCTTCACTGTTGTATAATCTATACTCTTAAAACAAAAATTCACACTTTTCAGTACTCAAAAGTCATTATATTGCTTTTCTGTTGCAGGACTATGAGTCTAAAGATATTATTTCAGATGTTGTGCACAGGCATGTTGCTAAAATAAAACTTGATTCAGAGTCGTGGCAAAAATACACATTTGCTTGTTCAAAAAGTGTTACATACAAATATTCCAAACTTTGCTTAGAATGCATTCTTCCTGTTACACTGCTGCAAGCAAACATTTTTTATTAGAATATTTGCAATGGGACTACATAAAAGGAAGGCAAATATAGCCAAAACAAGTCTATTTTTATGTGATCAAATATTCATGGATATTCTTTGCTGTGTTAATGAAACCTCTTTTATTCTGTTCTGAGAGGATTTCTGGATCCACACATATTGTTTCTGCCAAGACATGTTGTTGTTAACCTGTAATAAGGCAGTATAGAAGAAGCAGAAATTATGTTTATTTACACAGGTGGTTTGACTCAGCCAGGTCTCCAAGGTAAGGTACCATTTGTCTACAGAGTAGCTTTGTAAAAGTAATAAATGTTGACAAAGATAAATTAAGACAGACCTGACAAGTACTTTAATATATTGTTAGATTTTTAAATTTAAAAAAATATGTGACAAAATCTATTCTAGACATCAGCAGCACTCAGACTAGATCTGTATAGGAAATCATTGAAGTTGGAGATGATGAAAATTAATGAAGTTACTATAAATTTGAAAAAGCAGATGTTTTTTGAAGGCATGGCAATTGGAAAGATTTGAAGAATGACAACACTGGAATTCCTCTAGGATCTTGGCATCTCTCTTGTTTGAAACTTTTCATATCAATGATTTACAAAATCAGGGCCATAGGATGACATTGATGTCACAAGATATGCTGTTACAATGACAGAGCTGGAAGGCATTGCTAAGGCAGGTGAAAACTGAGGTATGATTCAGGAAGAACTCTGAAGAAAAAAATACTATAAAAGCAGGATGAAATTCAATAGCTGAAAATGGGATGTCATGCACAGTGGACTGACAGCAGCATTCTGATACAACAGAAAGACCTCTTGGTGGAAGTGATCCAGAAAAAGAGGAATGTAGTTACTTCTTAGCCCCTGGAAGGTGTGCTGTGCATCACAGGCATAATAGTCACAGACAAACTGAAGGTAGCACCAGGATGTGCTACATGGAGTATCTCCACCAGAACTAGGGAAGGCCATGCCAGTTGACAATTCCCTAACTGGAGTACAACACATATCTGAATCAATGCTCAGAGGGAACCAAATGGGACACTGAGGGAAAGTTGAACTGTCTGTTATCTGACCTGAGAAAAGATTGGTTCTGCATGTTTGTAAAACAGAAGTTAAAGGGAGTTCTCTATATCAGACTCTGAAAACACATCAGAAGGAGTACACTTGAAATGGGGACCATTTTATGAACCTCGACAACCACTGATTTCGGAACAATGTAGGCACTCCAACAGCTTTGAGGACTCTCTGATCCAGTGAATTTCTATCTTTCTATTTATATAGCAACAAATACCGTTATTTTGTCAAACTGTTTGTATTTTCCACAGTTTCAATGGTAGGGTGGCAGAGACACACAAGCTGTGCACTGGATCCCTGTGGGATTTCGTAGTGAGTCATGAGCATAAGTTGGTTTGGGTAGTGGTCACTGTTTGCATAACTATTCTGTTTCCACTGATGAACAGAACGATGCTGGATAAATGGATACAGCCCATGGACCATGCTGTGTTACAGTGCTATCAGAATACCATATACATAACCACTTCCCTTTACTGTGTCCCTTTACTGTGGCATTCATATGAGAGGAATCATTTGTACAAACAGAGAAGAAATCTAAGAAGAAAGTACACGTAGAGAGTAATTATTATCTAAGAAATAGAAGAGAAAACATACAGTCAATCAGTTAAAGGCAGTTCTAGTGAGTCAGTGACAACACTAAAATAACATCCTTTGACCGTTGGTATGTGACCCTTCAGCACGTGAGCATGTCTTGCCTGTTACAGTCATCCTTGGATCAATGGCACAGGCACCTCTGCCCTCTCCCAGCCTCACCCCCTTTGTCACATCTCTGAGCAGCATTTGCAGTGTTTTTGCAGTAGCTTGAGAGGCTTCAGAGCCTTTTCTTTCCTCAGAAATCAGAAAACCTAGGCAGCAAATTAAAGAGAGTATAGCTATGCCTGCTGACCATGGAGGCAAGTAGGAGCATGCCTTGGCAGCACAGCTTGAGACAGGGTCTCAGGAGAACAGGAGACAGTGGTGCACGGGAAGCTCTGTGTGCCTGTGCTCCTCACTGCAGTGTGGCTAACTCTTGACATACTGCTTTTATTTTACAAGAAGAGACATTTTGCTTGACCTGCTTGATTCTTCAATAGGCAGTACAGATACCTTTCTAAACATCCTTGAATTCAAGAGAAAAGAAAATCTCAGGGGAAAAAAACAAGTTGCCTTCTCCTTTGTCACATATTTAAAGTTGTCCAAACCATGAGGATGGGATACTGAAAATCCACAACCAAAAAAAAAAAAATCCACAGTCAAAATGTTGAACATTTTTTGGATGGAGAAGCAAGTGGCATATCATTAGTCTCCGGCATGTCACTATGCCAGTGGAGCTGTCAGCTGGTTAATACAGGACAAACTGACAAGCATATCTCCAGAAGATGGCATGCTGTACTAGTTCTGTCTCCATAGTGGGGTTTTTAAGATGACAACTCCTGCACTCCAGGTCACAAGGAGCTCATGTGGAAGTAACCCAAGAATCAGTTAGCTGGCAGGAGGTTTGATCCTCAGAGGCAGGAGAGTGAGAAATGTGTGTTGTTATGGACTGTAAGTGGTTACAAGAGGCAGGGAATTGCTAACAGCCTTTGTGTGCTGGAACGACTGAGATGTAAGCATTTATACCTCCAATCAGTAATTGCAACCAGTTTACCCTCCAGTCATAACGAAACTGAGCCACAACCAGCTCAGAATTCACCACATAAACCAAAAGGTATTTTGAAAAATTTTGAGAAGCAGTGATTTCTAACATTCCTACTCTACGCTACCTTACCTGCTACCTTACCTTTACCCAGCTAAGGAAGATGGTGCTGCACAGATTTTTAGATTTACTGTCTTAACCTCAAAAGGCACTCAAGTGTTGCTATGCTACATAGTCCATATAGTTTTTGCTTAACAGCTGAGGTGAAGTTTTTTCTAATCTGATTTTCAGTCTCATCTGGAATAGAGTAAAAAAAGTCCTGAAAGGCAAAAAGTCCCTTTTTTCCTTAACACTTCACTTAAAAAAGGCCTCCAAATTTCTAACTATGAGCAAGAAGATATTAGAGCATTTGGCTTTCAAGATATATATCACACAAATGTAATTATTATTACAAGCACTGTACATACAGCTACCATTTACAAATTATGTTAGGCATCAACCACAAAACAACAGGATGAATATAATTTTAGGGAAAGTTTTTGAATCCTTGGCCTAATAAAGAACTGATGGATCTATAAGACCTGTACAGAAAGCAGTACTAAACTGAAGCTTTCTTCAAGCTCTTAAAATCATCCATGTTAGGGAACTTTATCACAGATTTTTCTAATGCTACTTCCTAAAAATCTCCTTGTAAAACCTACTTTTTGCCTTTCTTTCTTCACTTCTCAATAAGGCATATATATTTTATCCAAAACTATCTTTCTTGAAGATATGCCATTTTGTTAATGTAAAGAGTTTTTTGCAAGGTTGTATCAGTATGGATGATCAGTGCAATACTTTTCTGACTCCAGGATGTAATTTCAACAAAGGCAGAGGAAGAAAAAAGCATGTGCCTGAACTGTTTCCTCGAAAACTAGAAGAAAAACTAATGTCAAAATCTCAAAAATTGCTCCAAAGCACTCTTCTCAGGCAAGATTCAGCAATTTCTCCAGTTCTCATCACCACAGCATTCACAAAAACCTCTCTTCAGTGATTTGGCTTCATCAACAGAGAAATGAAGCTGAAGTGGGTCACATTTAGCAGCTCACAACCTTGCAATTGTCTCTTTATATTTAGTCACTCAAGTACCACATCTAACTTCTCACAACTACAAGAACTTATTTACATAAACTAACAAACAGTATCTCTGTCAGTGGTACACATGAGGCTGTGACACACATAAATGTTTGTGAGATATAGAAGTTGACATATTTTCTTGAGAATAAGCAACACAATAATCACAAATGTTCTCAGGGGAACAAAATATAAGCCACAGTATTTGAACCAAGCAGCCTCTGTCCTGCTGTTCAGAAGTCTCTGGGGCAAAGTCAAATGAAGTATAATTAATATGCCTGGGAAACTATAAACAAATAAAAGGGGCAGGGTGGGAAGTGGGATTTTGGTGTTCTTTACATGTAGGTTTATCTGAGTTGATAGCTAATAAATAATTTGGGGAGAGCTTATCTGTTGAAAATTATTTCCCTTCTAGAAAAATGTTTCTCTAGAGACAAGTTATGCCATGCATTGAAGCAGAAGAAAAGCTTTTCTTTTAAAAGCAGTGGTGCCAAGAAATACACTACCATAGACATTTTATAACCTAAAGCCAGAGAAGATTTTTAACTAAAGTTGCATGTGTCTGAAATGGAAATGTCTTTAGTACTGAAGTTTTCCTAATGGTGCTTACAGCCTCAGTCATGGGGAGCATGGGGAGATTCTAAGCAGCACAGTACAACACTCTATATATTGTAGTGGCTGGTGCACAGTACTGTTTTACAGGTCAATTAAATACTCATGAACTTGAGCCTAAGCAAGCCAAACTATAACTTTATTTCTTATCCCCATCACATTACACAACAGGGAAAGACAGAAATAAGTCCATGATAATTTGAAGTAGCTTCCTATTTAAATGTCATTTAGCCCAGAAAACGTTGTCATTCTAGCCAGGGGAACAGGAAGCATTCCTAATTTACCCTCTGCAATTTCTATCTCAAACCCTGGTGCTCTCTATGCTCCTGCAGGAAGATCTGCTACAAATTCAATATCTATTGCTAAAGTAATGGGGAGCCTGAACTGTAAGGAATTAGGTCTGTAAATCCTGTTTGATAAAGCCATAGCATCAAACCCATGGAAGTCCCTGTAGAGGAAGAGAGAGTGCTAATTATGTACAATTCTGCACACAATTTTTTTTCAAGTTTGAGCAGGTGAGCAAAGGGATAAAGATGAGCTAGTATTTCCTGTTCCTGTCTGGTCTCTCACCTTGCATTTCAAAATAAAGCAGCCCTTTCAAAAAACTAGTGAAAATTAGTGAAAACTAGAGGGCGAAACCGTAGCTACTTTATTTCAAGCCTAAGGAGCAGGCACTTGCCTTTAAATCACAGCATTTAGGTAGCAGATTAGTAATTAATATTATTGTCATTCTACTAATGTTTACTTCAGACACTAAGTGAATATGAGGAAAGCAATAATGCATCCTATATTGAATGAAAGTAATCCTATCAAATGATTTGCACAGCTGAACATTTGCTTTTACAATCTGAGTCAGTATCAAATAGAAAAGCAAAACACATTTGATTTGAATGACAAGCATTGGTGGTAGGAGAGGGAAGGAATGTGGGAATAAAAGACAGCTGACTGTGTTCTCCATTTTTAAGCTACAGAATTGCTCAAAATATTCCTTTGAAGTTTGAGATTGGTTGCTAGTTGGCATAAAAGGTCTTTTCACCACAACTGAAATATGAGAGAGTTTTATCTTTCAGTGTTACTTATTCCAAGTTTAACTAAACTTCATTCAGCTGCAGTATGGCTCAACTCCCCTGAGTCTCATCTCTAACAGTAGTATGACAGAAATATCATTATAATAGCATCGAGCTGAATACAGTGAAGCAGCATCAAAATTCAGACCAAAGAAATTATGGTGCCCAGATTGTTGTGTTTAACCTGAAAAGTACCAGAACTAGTCCTACCTCTGCTAAGATTTGTATAATTGTTGCTTTAGTGTCAGGGACATGAGGGAAACCAGCTGGAGAAGAATCAAAAATTACTATGGAACACTACCTATGTTGTATGTCTGGACTGGAAAACTAAAAGCACAAAAGTGTTACATGACTGTGTATACAGGATATGATTGTAAGAATGTGTGCTAAAAATCTCCACCAAGTGCTGCCCAAATCTCCCAATACAGACAATACCAAAATTTCTACTCGAAAGCTGTGGGCAAAAGAAAGCTTTCTTTATAATAATACTATTAGAAAAAATTACAGGGAAACTATGCATTATCTGCACTTTTCCTTGTTAATCTAAACAATGGCTCTTTTAATTAAAAGCTACATTTAAATATAAAAGGTATTCATATAACTTTAAAGAATGAAAAGGAACTCAGAAAATTATGCACAAAAAAAAAAGAAAAGAGGAGAAAAATTCAGGAATAAGAACATTTTCACAAACTACCAACAGAAAACAGCCAGTGTAAAGAGGTGATGCTGTAGCAAAGGTGGAATAAATAAATAATGGGACATTGCAGAGGAATGAAAACCACCTTTCTTTGTTCAAGCAACAAGCCAAGGCCAGTACCACATTTTGTATTCTGGAAGATGTGCCCAGCTATTGAAAGCAGCAGGTTTCCCTGAGAAAATATCTGAATCAATTATTTTTTTATTACAAGCTAAAACTTTCTGCTGGATGTGTCGATCAAAGAAGAAAGAGCTGTGTCCTTCACAATACTGAGCATGATGCCATTTTAAGATGTTATTATGTATGTAGTGGCACAGTTTGTTTCTGGCGTCTGTGACCTGAAATTTGAAGGCCTGCTTCAGAAGTACAGGTTATTTCAAAGAATTGTAGAAAGAATAGTGAAAAGACCTTTAGGATCATGGAATCTAACTGCTAACCTAGCACAGCCAAGTCCACCACTTAACCTAGGTACCAAATATATATATATTTTAAATCACCACAGGGATGGTGATTCAACTACTTCCCTGGTCAGCCTGATCCAATGCTTGATAATCCTGTCAGAGAAGAAATTTTTCCTCATGTTCAATCTAAACCTTCCCTGGTGGACCTTGAAGCCATTTCCTCTCTCCTTATTCCTTCCTGCTTGGCAGAAGACACTGATCCCTACCTCATTCCTGAATCTTCTTTCAGGTAGGTCTAGAGGGCAATAAAGTATTCCCTGAGAGAGGTACCCTTTTCTCCAAGCTAAACAACTCCAGTTCCATCAGTTGCTCTTCATACTACTTGTGCTCCAGAACATTCCCCAGCTCTGTTGCCCCTCCCTGACATGCTTCAGTACCTCAATGTTCTTTTTGTTGAGAAGGGCCCAGAACTGAACATGGGACTTGAGGTGCTGCCTCAGCAGTGCCAAGTACAGCGGGATGATCCCTTCCGCAGTCCTGGTGGCCACACTATTGCAGATACAAACTGTGAGGTCATTGGCCCTCTTGGCCACCTGGGCACACTGCTGGCACATGTTCAGCTGGCTGTCAACAAGCACCCCAAGCATCTTTTCTGTCAAGGAGCTTTCCAGACACTCTTCCCCAATCCTATTGTGTATGGTGTTGCACAGTATGCTTGTGACAAATGTGAATTAGCTCCAAAGATCCTTAATCTATCCTTTCTTCATTAACTTTAGCAAATCTCTAATAAGTGTTCTGGACTTTGAGAATCCCTTTCTGAGGTATCCAGCCTTGCTCACTCATGACTTACTTCAGAAAAATGCTCCATTACCATTTCTCCTTTCACATTCTCATAACCTTGTACCACACTGATTATGTGGGGGGAAGCTCTTCCAGCAAGAATGTTAAGAATATAGTTTTGTGACTATCAAAATTTCATTTCTATCCTGCAGATGCCAGGTCTTGCTTTCCAATTAATTTCTGCAGAAACCTATTTAGCTTTAAACTGGGATGTATTCTTCAAAGAAAGGATATTATGTGTTCTTTCCCTTGAACTTAATCTCATCAGTAGAAAAGAGAATAGATACTTCATCAAAAATCTGATTCTCATGACATTGAAATAATAAATCAATTATTTTAAAATATACATCACAATTTCCTTACAATGAGTAATCTAACCCTCATGTGATTTGCAGTACCAAGTTCCCTCATTTGATGTTTGCTCAAGTGCACTCCAAGGAAGTCGTGACCATACTTTTTAATAAGAATTGAAGCTAGTATATTTTCTCTCTGTTCTAATATTTTTCTATAATAATACATATTCTGTACCAGTAAATGGACTAGCACAGGTTCAGCTGTGGAGATGTGGTGCTGAAGTCAACAGATGCTGCAGAGAGGACTATGTGAACACAGCTATCCTGCTTCTAGATCAGAGGTAGCTTTGTACAACCACAAGAGGTTTTTCATCCTACCAGAAGCAATGATGTCATGAAAGGACTCAGGTCTGCATATCAAACCGGCTGCAGTGTATTTGCTTTTTTCCATTTTGGTACCTTAATGCAGACAGGGAGGAATGTATCTACCAACAGATGAAATTTTGACCCTGAAGACCAAGGCTCTGCTGTTCTCCAGTGCTGGGTGTGCTTGTCTATTTGACTCAGGCACTGAGTGCATCTCATGAGAAAATTTACTCTGAGCAGCTCTTTGTGTATTTCCTGTTCAACTATAATGAAGACTTAAAGCCCCAAGCAGGCATCTTTTAAGACATCCAGGTAACCCAACAACCCTGGCTCCTCACAAAATAAGTGAGATTTTACAGAAAAAAATCAGATACTACATGAGTCTCATAATTAAGATTACTTGCCAAACTCCCTTGCCCCAGATGAACAGCCTAATCATTGGGATAAATAATTATGCTTTCAGATCGCCAGTGCATTTACATCCTGTAGAAGAGCATTATTTTGGCAGGAAGGATTTCTCCAAACAAAAATGTCCCATCAGGTGATAGTCTGAACGCTACTCTGCCTGAAGAGAAGATCAGTGTGTTTTTTAAATGCTTTGGTTGGAAAGAGGAAATTTACTCATGTCTCCCAATTTTAGACCAAGGTTTTTTACTAAAAGGTATTCCACAAATATTGAGCAATGTTTCTCCACTTTTTTTCTACAAAGAAATAGTAACTTTTGCTCAGTTAATTAAAATAATGGATAGAAGTGACTACCCATGGAAGGAAGCTCAGGATTCTGTATCCTGAGGTAACAAATATGAATCAGGAAGCTACAGGTGATCCATTCTTCATTATCTTTTTAAGTACTTAATGAACTTGCTGAATTTAGAGAACTCCCTTCTGAGGCAATCAGCTTTGCCATGCATGACCTACTTCAGAACTAAGTTCCTTCACTATTTTTTCTTACATACCTTCAGTAGACCTGTACCACACTGACTCTTCAGTGGGGAAGAAAGTCAAAGTGCTGGTTAATGTAAGGGTGTGGGTGTGCCACAGAAGGTGAGGCTAGAAGTGATCACAGACAGTATCCGGTCTTTGACAACAGTCAGAAGAAAGTGCCTGTGGGGAAAGAATGGACAGAAAAATCATGTGTGGAACTTCCCTCCACACGATCTCCCAACCCCTAGCACTGTATGGTGGGGCCATTTATTGAAATAGGAATGTATTCAGCATATTTAGCAATCTTCATTGGATTCCTCTTTCAAGAATCTGTCTGGCATTCCTTCAGCAAGGATGCCATACAATATGAAAAAAATGCTATATACCTAGTGAAGTACATTCACATGTTTGAAAGACTCCAGAGAGCCCTGCTCTTTAAGTCTGAGGGGATGATATACTCATGTAAAGGACAGCAGTCCAGTCTCCTAACTCTGGACCAAACCAAATCTATAAAATCTGTGCTAAACTGCTTATACATTCATTATATCTTTTGCATAAAAAGTTGAAGCAGCGGAGGTCTTCTACAGATGTGAAAAAACTCAAGTGTGTAAATGGTGGAGACTGCTTCAGAAAGTCCAGAAATTGAAGCACTTGTGTTGCTCTGTTCATCTGAAGGTTGTTTAATTGAAAAGCCGTTTCTTGCCTCAGGTGGCATATTTGCTGCCTTTAGTCTGCAGTGGTCTAGGGCATTAGCTATGGATGAAATATATAGACCTAGACCAGAAGTATTATTACTGGCTTGACATGTTGGTCTATATTCCCATACAAAAGCCACCACCTTTGACCTTTTCTTGCATTTTCCTATACTTTTGATTCCACATTAGAACTCAAGTGAAGCTCAGGCAAAGGTTTCCATCCTTTCAGGGTTAGCAAGGCATATACGGTTTCATTAATGTGGTTTGTACAAATAAACAGAGGTCTGAAATCAGAATTCACTTTTGTGAGTTCACTTGGGTATATGGCACAGACACAAAATTCTACAACTTAAAAAAATGCTGTAGTGTCTGTAGTTATCACTGTAGATAGACTATCAGAAGGGATATTTGTTTAAGAAAGACGTTACTATCTTTGACTCTCTTCTGAACAAGCCTTCATATTCAACACTGAAGACTTTATCCCTATTTATGAACCATCACTGAAGCTGCCAGAGTAAAGAAGAATGAAATATGCTCTTAAAAGTTAACTGACCTGTTCTGGAAAAATATATATTAAATCCTCTAAATCAAATCATAGTAACTTTCATGTGTGGAGGTTTTTGGTTTTTTTTTTTCCTATCAAATTAAACGCTAGAATTACACAGTCTTGTAAATTATGCTTTTCTAGCAAACCAGTAGCTTAACACAATAGTATCATTCTATTGTGTTTGGTACATTTAGATTAAGCCTCATATGCAATTGCCTTATTAAATTACCTGGTATACTTTCTGGTATTTTGCTTGATTTTGCCATTATAGAGATTGAATGCAGCTGTTCCTTCAGTCTTGAAATTTGCCTTCCTAGTTTGTTGGGTTTTTTTTTAAGCTTGCTGGCTGCCAATCCGGGGAGTGACACAAAACAGTTTAAACATTCAGACCAACATTTTAAGGAACAAGTGACTGAAAGTTAGGTATACAATTCTGCTGTGTGTTGGATCTCACTTTTCAAATGTCAAGGAGCAAAGGTTTTGTTTGTTTTTTTTTTTAGGACAACAAAGTAAATTTAGGAAACTGATAATTACAGCACAAATACATTGTTTTCTGCTTGTGGTGGTTTAGTTTTCTTGAGTTTGGTTTAGGCCTTCCTTGGTAGCAAGGTTGTAACTAAGGAAGTATTCCACACCATTCCTTCACGTAATCAGGTGTNAAAAATTGCAAGCTGTCTTTTCTTAAAAAAGATTTGAAGAGTTATAATAGAAAAATAGTGGCTGTACTTGAAAAACCCCATGTACATTATCTAATAAAGAATTGATTATATTGTCTGGTTTATTTAGATTAATGTAATATCAGTTTTAAGCAGATCTGTAACAGAAGTCATGAAGGCATCCAGCAATTTAGATAGCCAAAGAGGCAGGGTAAAGGCAAACGAATGGCCTGCTACCAGGTAAGAAAGTTTACGGTTGAACATCAACTACTACAGGAAGTCTTCCTGGCACATGCCACAAGGCCTCACATTTCCTGCCACACTTTACCTCTCAGTTTGTAGTCCCCTGGGCACATGCGTATGGGGATACCTGGTGATGTTGGGACATTAAGATTTGTCTGGCTGCACTAAACTTGGGCTGTAAGGGTGTTGTGATCCATTTGCAATCCCACTGGTGGCACAGTAGTCAATCTCACAACCAAAAACAGGAACGCATCCGACACACCTTTCATAAAATGTGCTTCAGGATTCAAGTATTTATTTTCCATTTTGTTCCATGCTAGCAGGGACAAATTACTTTGCAGGTTTATATGAATTCCTGCTTGACCAGACGCAGAAGGCTTTTGTCACTTTCAGCCACATGTCTCTTTCTGTAACTCATTTTGTTTGTAAGCTGCATGGCTCACTCACTGCAAGATTTATAGGCAGTATTTTTCTCCAGTATGCATTCTGAGATGCTCCTACAACAATCACTGCTGCTGGCATCCCGACACATGTGTGAACTTCCCCCTGCCCTGATGCTATGGCCAAAATGAACACAGCCTCACACTAGACCCAAAGGACATCTTGGAGAACAGATATCCCATGTAGGATTATCCTGGTTGCCCATAAAAGGCACCTCTTGGCCTGGTGTTTGCCCCTTGATGGGAGGAGTGCAACATATTTTGGTGTTATCCAAACACACAGAAAGTTAGTTTATGCCACTACTGTCTCAACAAATACTCATTTGTCATAAGTCAGGGCTGATGAGAGGCTTCATTTGAACATTTACCAGCAGTAGTAAGCCCAGCTGGTTCAGGCAAAAGGGTCTGTCCATTTTGAGATATCATGCTTCTAGTTAAAGGTATGCCCTGCTGCTAATCTTGATTTTTTCAAACTAGATTAGATTTAAGAGTTTCAAATTATTTTCCAATGGCTTCACAAAGCAATCCTTATCTCAAATCTAAAATATCAAGCACAGCACTGCCAGGCCAATGTGCGATTATAGCCCCTTAAAGATAGTAAGATTTTATTCTTTTCTCCCTACAGAAGCTCAGCTAGATCTGTAGCTGGGTTGAGCTTCACTCTTCTCTAGTGACCGCAACTGTAGGGCAGTTGGGCTAATACTTACTTGGATATGTAAGGCAGTCAGATCCTAAGGACGTGTCACACCTCCACAGCTAACTACAAGGTGGGCTGTAGTAGCATAACAACAAAATGGTAGACACATTTAAGTCTGTTAATTGCTTTGGTGCTGCAAAATGAATTAATGACATGCTTGTGATCCAAAATTCTGCAGTACCCAGTTGGCCATCTCCTTTTCTTGAGGTCTTCTCCTTCAGTCATAACAGTTACATGGAAACCTGATTTCTGGTTCCCAAGGCCAGCCTGAGTAGTCTTTTCTGACAGCCTCAGTGCTACATGTCCAGAATGGTTGTAACTCCCAGCAGAAAGAAAACTGATGACACTTGGCAGTGCATATAGCTGTGACACATAATTTTCTCTTTCTTTTTCTCTCAAGAGTTTTGTCCATTACTGCTATTACTGCCATTGCTACTACATTATTGAGTTTTCCCTTTGGTCTTCTACCTGTAGCAACTACCCTTAGCGATGATTCATTAATGAAAATCTCTCAGAAGTAAATGTGACTCCTGTTCTAGCACACGATAAAAAAGCATTGACTAGTCACAGAAACCGCAGTTTACCCACAGGCCCCTTCATCCCAAATGACAAAGGCAGGAGTCAGGCACTTTAGGGTTGTTTCTGGCTGTTTATTCCTAAATGGCTATTTTCCCTGAAGTGTTTGTCATCTTTTCTATGAAGGTCATCACCTTTTTAAGAGTATCTTTCTTTGTTTTGAAGGAAAACATTTGCCAGATATTATGGCATAAAATTAAAAACACTTCATAGAAATATAGCAACAACAGACTTTTTTTTTTCCCCAGAAAAAGTTATAGGCTGATCACATTCACTGTAATTAAAATTGCAGGTCAAATGTTTCATGTATTAAACTGATTTGAAACAAACCTTCTGTACTTTAAACAGAGTTTCCCTGTAAATTCACATTAATGTTGTGTACATTAGCCAATTTTACTGCTTTCAAAATATACTAATTGCGTTTCAAATTAATTCCCTACACAGATCATTAAATTCTTTCCAAATAAAATCAGCAAAAGTTGAATCTAGCAATTATCCCTAGTAAAAACAGTGAAAAATCAATAATAATCTCATGTCTGGATTCAAAATACACAGTTTTTTCACATAGTTGTGTTCACCACTGTCCTCTACTGTCTTGGGTATTTCGTAACATACTATTAGATTACAGAGTGGGAAAACCAAACGAAGACATTAGTAAAGCCAAAGTTTTGTTTCCTGAGTACAGGTGATAAAAGGAAGACAGTAAAAGAATAGTGCAGAGTCTACACAGATTTGAGACAAAGCCTTGCAGAAAATGACAATGACAATGAAAAGAAAGTTAAATTTTCCAGGTACAAGAATCAGTGTGTTGAAAAAATAAGCAGTTTGGCATGGAAACAGGCTTCCACCTTTTCTAAATATCAATAAACAAATACTAGGAGCTGATTTTTGCATTATTTAGTGCACACTCTGCATTAAAAACATTAGGTCCTCTGTTTCTGCCTCTGGCCTTATGAATGACCAACAAGGAAAATAATTGAACTTTGATCTCTGACAGCTGCACACAAATCATTTCAGTAGATTCTGCAAGCACCCAGGAAACTGGTGTGGAAGCAAAAAAGCTTCAGAGGATCACAAAATCTGTTTGCTGCCACTTCTGCAGCACACCCTTGCTGATACCAGCGGTCAGACCAGGGGCAGGTCAGTGTGTCCTGCACCTCCTACTCAGCCCATATGCTCAGTTATCTCAGTAGAGGAACAGGGATAGCAGTAGGAGCCAGTGTATAAGTCTCAAAAAACTGTCAAAGAACACAATTATATTGATGTAGTCAGAAAGGTGTTACCCTTTTTCCAAAGGCAATTGAATTGTACACAGTTATTCCCTTTAGAGACTTTCACTAATGCATAGCTTTATTTTGAACAGCAATTATGTAAATATTAACAGAAATACAGCTGTAGGGTCTCTTTTTTTCAGACTGAAAAACTGTAGCTATAAATAATGAACCATCAAAACACCATAGTGTGAAAGTCAAAGTACGTACTGAATACTCTGGAAAGAATTCTAATTTACTTGTTACATGTATATATTTCTGTTTTGCAGTTATAGTATTTGTATTCATAAAAATATTCATGGTTCTTTCAAACACTGTTTTAGATCACAATGATCCTAAATTTTACTTAAATAGGACAAAAAATCATAATGAACTACAAAAATATGCACTGATTTACATACCTGGTCTCAATAAAATCCCCCAAATTCTAGAAAACAGACATAAATGCCATGCAACTCATTCTACAAGCAGAATACTTTTATCTCTATAGGTAGACTCACAAGTGCAGGAAACCTCTGTCTGACAAAAGATATGGAAAAAAGTACCTATTAGAAAAGGCCTGCTATCAAACTTTCTGCAACTGTTGGAGAGGCAAGTACCTGAGTTAATCTGCAGCTAAGTAGTCTCCAGTTAATAAAACTTTCCTTTTCTTCTTTTCACATTAACATCTAACACCAACCCCCAGGAGAGCTTACCATTTCCTGACATCTTGTCTTTCTCCTGCAAGAGCAAATACAGTCTGCTTTATCCTGTCTCTGCTAAATAGAGACTTTGAAACAGATCACTTATGCCCATTTTTATTAATTAGGAGCTCAGTTATAAAGGTCATACACTTTTCCCCCAAATGCTAATCAACTGACTCCTATCACCTTGTTAAATGTTTAATGTTGTATACATTGGTGAAAGCTGGGTCAGGTCAGCCATGCAATTGATGGGTGAAGAGGTCAGTACTGGAGATGTAATGTACATCCCCCCAAAGGTTGAGGGAGAGGAGAAGGCAAAACAGCTACTAATCTGCTGTAGCAGAGCAACAGCACATTCTCCTGGCATATATTCATCTTAATTTTTGCAATTGTTCTCACTTTGTTTTCTTGTGTGTCTGTATATCCTTTGCCAACATAGTATAGCCCAAGAAAACTAGACAGCTCTAAGAAAATAACTTATCTACCTTTGTCTATAGAGAAATGTACAAGCAGGATCAGACTTTTTACTAATAAATAGGGAAGGAATGCACAGAAACATTGTCAGCACAAACCTGGGTTTGATACTGAAAATTACAGAGGATCTTTCAAAGAGATGGAATTACGACAGTTTGTACACTTGGTTTTGAGTGTTTTACCTGCAGGAAACAAACACATGGAAACACATGGAAAGCCAGACCAACCTCAAATTGATTTTCATTAGTTCAAAGGAACTCTCATTTTCTCAAGACAATAATCTGCTTTCATAAAAGAAATAGGTTCACTCAACAAAGCTGTTTTCATCCTTCCTTGGCTGGGACACTGTACAGGCAGACAGGGATGATGTAAAAAGAGTTTTTATTATACTTAAAATTATTCTGCTATTTCACATTAGTTCCTGGTACACTTGAGAAAGTATTAATTGTGTGAGTTGAAAACTGATGACTGTCATGCATTAGAGTTTAAGGATACTTGCAACTAAATGACCCAAAAGCTTAGCCAAACATGAAACAAAAAGGCCTTAATTCCTAAACCTTAAGATTGTTTTTTTTCTGACAAAGAATATCATGAGAAAAAATTGTCGTCTTCTAACAAGTAAACTTCTATATTTTTTTTCTCCACAGGCCTTATCAACCACAGGAGCAATAATATCTGAATATGTTTGGTGGAAGAGATAAATCTCTATTAGTGATGCTGTATCTCACCCAAATTTATTTTCCCTGAAGGGACAAGTCTCTGTTTGTGATGCTGTATCTCACCCAAACTGATTTTCCCTGACTTTCACTTTTGAGTTTTTCTGCATTTCTTATCAGAGATTGTTTACTTTCTTTATTCCCTGTGCTCATTAATGTCTGTGTCAGGAAGATGGCATGTCACCTCTATAAAACAAAAGAATCAGAGAATAAGTCAGGTTGGAAGGGATTTTTGGAGGTGACCTAGTCAGATCTCTGCTCAGGGACCAAGACAAACTTACCTCAGGCTACTGAGGTTATGTTCAGTTGAATTCTGAGTACCCACAAGGATGAAGAGTCAACAACCTCCCTGAGGAACTTTTGTCAGTGTTTGACCATTCCGTGGTGGGGGAAAAAACCACAACATTTGATCAGAATTTTCCCTGTTGTGACTTCTGTCTGATGTTCCTAACCCTGGTCACCTCAGCTAACACAAGGGAAAATGAAAAGCCCAGAGGCACAGTGTAAGAGGGACTGAGACAGGGCAGACAAAGGAAGTTAAGACAGTGGAAGGAATGCTCTCATGAGCAATTTCCAGACTGGCAAAATCTGCAGTGCCTTGTCTGAGTCTCATCAGAAGGTTAGGGATTCATATCCTTTCTCTTACTAGTTTCCCAGGGAGGTGTTTACTTTTATTTAATAGTAAAACTGCACCTCCTTCTCTGACCTGCTGAGAACTAATTATTTGCAACCTTCCTGACACAATGAAAAATGAAGCTACGTTAACTAGAGGCAGGCAATCACTATATTTACATTGCATTCTTTCATTGACCCTAGTGTTCACTTTGTCAAAGGTACATTAATTACTCAAAACTTGCATCATATAAGTCACCATGAACATGCAGGTCAAGATAAAGCCTTGAGAATGTTTTCCTTCTTTTGTTTTGCAATGCACTTTCACTCTTGGGAATTACTCTACAACACATGGCAGGGTAAAAAGCTAAACTTCAGAAATGTACCATGACAGTAGAAAAGTGCTTTCTAATAAGGGAAGCCAAGTCTCTTAAGCACACAGAGCTCTGTAACACTGTTATCACATCTTCAAGATGTCACATCTTCAAGATGTCACATCTTCAAGAAAGCAACAAAAGTGATATTTTAGGTGAAGTCTGCGAAAAGTGACCAGTTTAAGCATTGATTAGAAATTAATTTAAAACATTACTGTAAAAAATATTTCTCCAGATGTCATGCTTGATCTTTCCTTCACATTTAAGATGCAGGTAAGGAAGACCACAGTTGATGTAGGTGAGGAAAGCATTTCTGGTGAAGCAGCTTCTTAACACAGAGTCGAGAGATCACTCTGCTGAAGGAAACACAATGAATTGTACTGTCATTCCCAAAAACATGAACATGGCTGTGCAACCAAGTAATGTGACACAAGCTGACATTGCTTTATTAGTTATATGCAAGTGCCACTGAAAAACATGAGGGAGAGATCAGTTAGTCTATAATCACTGTCAGAGCCTGTAACATTCCTTTTGGACAGCACACCATTAGTCTGGACATGCTTTAGTTGAGGTATCTCATTCCTGACCCATCTGCCCCTGCGGATGCACCATCCCTTGTGCCACCATGACCCCCTGGAAGCGCATTGCTATGAGGTGGACAGGGCCAGACCAGGAGCAGCAGTGGGAGATGATGGGTGGATGGGAGAAGAGGAGAGAGCTAAGGGGGGGCCTCGTGGCAGCCTACCAGTGCCTGAAGGGTCCTGCAGAAGAGCTGGGGAGGGACTCTTGGTCAGGGAGTGTAGTGATGGGACATGGGTTAATGGTTTTAAACTGAAAGAGGGTGGGTTTAGATAAGGTATTAAATGGAAATTCTTTACTGTGAAAGTGGTGAGGCAACTCCTCAGATTACATTCCCCCTCTAATTTGAAGGTAGACAGTTGCGGGCTGGTTAGCCCGTAGAGTACAAGGAATTTAAGACACTCTCTTAGTCATATGTTTAACCTACAAGTGCTGACTGCATGGTGAGAAAGAAGCACAATTTTTGTTCTACCAGAAAAGGAGGATGCTGAGACTTGTAATTCAAGCCCAAAGCTACTACCCTTCAAGTCCTCGGTCACCACATCTCTTTATTTCCTTTTGGCAATAAAGTTTAAGGAAGCGCTCATTATATTGCCCTAAAACATTATAAAACTGAATTATTTTGTGTAGTAGGAAGATGAGCTCAACCTGAAATCATCGTTGGCAAGAGCTACTTTGTGAGGCAGAAAGGAGGCCACAGTGGGTCATTACTCTGCTACACAGACATAGAATCATAGAATAATTCAGGCTGGAAAATACCTCTAAGATCATAAAGTCCAACTATTAACCCAGCATTGCCAGGTCCACAACTAAACCATTTCTCTGTGTACCACATCTGCATGGTTTATGACTCCAGGGACAGTGGTTCCACCACTTCCCTGGGCAGCCTATTCCAATGTTTGACCACCCTTTCGTGTCCTAGATTAACACCAAGAAAAGAAAGAAGTATTTAAACTAAAGGAATAAATCAGTGAGGGTAAAGAAAAGAGGAATACAAACTATCCTGCAATACAACTGTGGTTGAGAACTCTAAGAAGCTGGATAAGCACAACAGTAATCACAACCAGAGGAGTAACAGATGCCAAAACAGTGCTCATTTTATAAACAAAGACAGATCAGTTCAGGAGAGGGTGTATATCACATATTTACCTATGACAGAGGAAATTAATCTTAGGGCCAAGAAGAATTTCTTCCAAGTCTCCCGCTGCCATGCATTGTCCCCTGCTTTATAAAAAGGGAAAAATGTCCATTTGTAAAGGCATCATCTACTTGTGGGATGCTGCATTGTAGAAGAATGTTCTGCCTGTGGGCTTTGATCATGGTTATTAAATATTGTTACAGTGAATGTGACTTTTTCATATCAAGGCTTACTAGAACTCAGAGCCCGTGTTTTTTCCCACCAAGCCTCCTTCTACCAAGTTCTTCTTGCAAGTGCTCACTTATGCATGTATTCAGGTACTTTTCAGTAGTCATAACCTGGCTTCCAATCTTATAAAAGGAAACTTTGCTGTTATCAAAGACTTTTGATAAGCTACAACATGAGAGGGGAAAGTAAATTGCAACAGAGTCACAACAAGCACTTACTGTGAGTGACCTGCACTGCTACTGGTAATATGACATTTTGTGCTTGGTAGTACGTTACTGAAACCACTCCAAGTTCCCCAATTGTTCTGAGAGAAATTTAAGTAGGAAAGCAGTGTTTTAAGAATACTGTGAAGCAGGAAAATGCTACATCTTAAAGCTTACAATATGAGAGATGGACTAGTGTTTTCAGTGTTGACAGCACATACTGTCTTTCTGAAGGTCTTAAAACTGCAGGATGGTACAACATACTGGAAGGAGGGAAAGCCTGAAAAATTCAGACACCTCATGCACAATCAGTTGAAATCTTGCCATTGTTTTCTCATGGTCCAGGAATCCCATAAAAAATATGACCAGACGTTCCCTGAAAAATCAAGACATAGATATAGTGTCCTCTCCCCACTCAGTGAAACTATCTTTGTCATTTTAAGGCTGACATTGTGGCGTCAAACCTCTCTTTATTTTTCCTTCTTTCTTTCTTTCTTTCTTTCTTTCTTTCTTTCTTTCTTTCTTTCTTTCTTTCTTTCTTTCTTTCTTTCTTTCTTTCTTTCTTTCTTTCTTTCTTTCTTTCTTTCTTTCTTTCTTTCTTTCTTTCTTTCTTTCTTTCTCTTTTCTTTTCTTTTCTTTCTTTTCCTTCTTTTTTTTCTTTCTCTCTCTCTCTCTCTCTCTCCCTTTCTTTCTTTTCTCTCTCTCCTTCTCTCTCTTCCTCTCTCTCTTCCTTATCTTTAAAAGAGAGGGGCACATTATTCTTTTATTGCACTTTGAAAACTTCAATCACAGGGGATAGTGTCTATGAAATTGAAATAGTGTAGATTTAGACTAGGTATTAAGAAGAAATTCTTTACACCTTGGTTGTGAGGAAGTAGAATAGTTTGCCCAAAGATGCTGTGGTTCTCATCCCGGGAAGTGTTCATGGCCAGGCTGGTTGGGATTTTTAGCAGCCTCATCTGGTGGATAGCATTCCTATCCATGGCAGTGGAGCTGGAACAGGATGATCCTTAAGGTTCCTTCCAACCCAAACCATTCAATGGTTCTATGAAAGAAGGCATTCAGTATCTCAGCTTTTTTCATGTGTTATGTCAGCCAGTTTTCTGACTCATTCAGCCATAGGCCCACATATAATCCTAGTGTTCTCTTCGCCATTTATGGATTTAGGAAAGCCCTTCCCATTGCCTTTTATATCCTTCACCTGATTCAATTCCAGGTGAGCTTGCAAGCCTTACTGGTAAGAATCCTGCAGAGCAGCACACCACTTGCCACTTCTTCCACTGGCTGATGTTCAACTCATGGCTCACCAGGAGTATATTTTCTGCAGAGGTGAGGTGAGTTACCCCGGTGGCCTTGCAGGCTGAAGAGGGTTGCTGCCTGCAGCACTAGAAGAGTCCTTGAAGGATGCAGGGAAAGAGCACTTGTGCATGCCCAAACTTTATGTGGGCATGGTGTTCAGGGGCTTGAGTAAATGTGCAAAGTTTGTCTCAGGATGTCTCCATGAAAGTTCAAAAACAGGGAAAGTGGGCATATCCAGCTGGACAGGGGGAAAGCAACATGGAATTAGAGGCAGAAAATTATGGGTTCATCAGAAAATTCAGGTCAGAAGATTTTTTTGTGTAATCTCTTAGTCAAAGGAGCAACAGCAAGAAAATCAGAGCCCGTGTTTCAGGGCTTGCACCAGCCTGGTCTAGAAAAGCAATGCCACCACATCTCTCAGAAAATGAGCATTCACACCATGCAGCGAGACACTGTCCCGGGCAACTCAAGTATCCCCAGTGGCTTTGGGAAGCCTGCTGCAGAGTTCAAGTGGCAAATGCCCAGCTCTGAGAGTGGAACAAGCTAGGCTATTTCTAGATCAGATCAAAGCATTGAAAGAGCTTGCTCTGGACTCAAACACTAGGAGTGTTTCAGGTTACATTCAACATAGAGTCACTCATTAAGCCTTTGTAGATACAGTCTGGTACTGGCATGTACAGTAGGTACATGCCTTGGCCTTACTGGATCTCACTTCTGGATCAGTGCCTACAAATTTGCATTGATTGCAAGTGGGATGTCACCATAGCAAAAAAGGGGTGGATAGGGTAGGTAGAACAGGATAGGATAGTTCAGTTTGCAGTGAACTACAAAGAACATCTATTCCAGCTGTCAGATCACCTCCAGACTGATTCAAAGTTGGAGCCCATTAGGAAGGGTAGTATTGGAAAGCTTTCCCTGCAGTGGGTTGCATTTTGGTCATGAAACACACACACTGTGGAAAACACCTGTGTTTATTAGAGGTGGTAAATGGGGATGCTGAGGGGCTGCAGCTATACCCTGCCCCTTGTGTGGGTCCAGAACAGCAGTATGGTTGCCCAGATGCTTCTTGAATTTGGCAGGGTTTTCTCCCTACTAAGCCTAAAGTGGGTTAGTAGGATTTGTACTGCAAAATGAATGGAATCAATGTTTTTCACAAAATGTGTGTGGTCACATTCTTGTTGGTGTAAATGGTACAAATGAACATAACTTCTGTCAGAAATGGCATGTTATGTGTATTGTGCCTGTAGGAGCAGCAAGGTAATAAAAAAGAGGAACACAACAAATTTCCAGTTGGGCTTTCTAAATTGCATCCTTTCTTCCCTGTTGACGGTGTCTGTGCAGTTATAATTGAGCACAAATTGAGCTTCATGCAGCAAACAGTTGGTATCTAGAAAATTTTGCCATTCCAGATTGCCATGAACTCCAGTGAAAACCTTCCTCACTGTCGTTCCGTAATTCTCTCCGGCAAGAACCATGGCACAAACACATCACCATTGCTTGGACAACATTTGCTTCCCCACCTTCCCAAATCTTTCCTAGCAAACCTGGAAAACTTCAAGTGGAACTGTCAGTTTCAGTTTATCTGAAGCATAGATGGCAGCAGACACTTTCAGCAATTGCCTGAGGGGAAGCAAAACTAGATCATCTGCCCTGTGACAGTGCTTTACTGGGATAGAGTCTTTCAGCAGCAGTCTCCTAATACAGCTGTTCCAACTAATCTGATGATAATGAAAAACACTCTGAACAATGAATAAAACCGAAAAATGCCACAAAGATTCTTTCAATTCCTAAGGCTTAGAGAACATGTTTTTTTTCTGTTCCTATTTTAAATAAATAATAATTTTATAAATTTTCTTTAGTAACAGTAGTTGTTTTATATTCTGAAATTCAGCTTAGGGTTTGCAAAATTTTAGGATAAAACTCTCTCTGTTAAGAAACCTAAGAAACAGCATTGATGATGTAGTGTTATTGAAAAAGGAGAAGTTACCATTCCATCTTTGGCAATAGAGTTGGAGAAATCCAAAGGACAGAAAGGTAGAAATAGGAGCCAAGATTCAGAATTTATATTATGTATGTAATCTAAGAGGGAAAAAAAGCACTAGACTTAAATATTATCAACTTCTGTAGCAATGAGAATATTTTTTTAAAGAAAGGAATAAGAGGAAATAGGTACAAGCTGAAACACAGGAAGTTTTCACCTGAGTATGAAGAAAATCTTCTTTACTTTGTGATTGAGCATCGCAACAGGTTGCCCAGAGAGAACATAAAGTCTTCTTCTCTGGAGATATCCAAAGCAACCTGCTGTAAGGCAACCTGTTTTAATAAAAGGGTTGGACTAGATGATTTTCCCTTCCAACCCCAACCATTCCATCATTCCATGATTGTGTTGGGTTTGTGTGCTAGTGTTATCATGCAAGATTCCCATTCTTGTGACCCGGTTTGACTCCCAGCTGCTGCACCAAAAAGACTGTAGTGGGTTGACCCTGGCTGGATGTCAGGCACCCACCAAGGTCACTCTATCACTCCCTTACAAAGTAGACAGAGGAGAAAAAAATGTAATGAAAGGTTCATGCACTGAGAAAAGGACAGGTAAACATCACTTACTAAATACTATCATGGGCAAAACAACTCAGCTTGGGGATATTAACTGAAATAATTACTCATGAAAACAAAGCATGGTAACAAAAAATAAAATGTATTTGAAAAGAAAACCTTTCCCCCATCTTTCCCTCCTTCTCAAGCTCTAGATTGTCCCCGCAGTGGGACAGGGAGACGGGGGATGGGAGTTATGATCAGTTGTGATCATAGGTTGTTTCTGCCACTGCTCAAGGGTAAGAATCCTTCCCTTCCTCCAGCCTGTCATCTGTCCCATGGGAGACAGTCATCCACAAATTCCTCCAGTGTGAGTCCATCCCATGGGCAACAGTTCTCCATGAACCACTGCAGCATGGGTCACTCTACCACAGTGTGCAGTCTTCAGGCTCATACTCTGCCAAAGTGGGTCCCCAGGGTCACAAGTCCTATCAGGAACCCTGCTCATGTGTAGACTCCTCTCTCTGTGGGTCTGCAGGACCCTGCCAGGAGCCTGCTCCATCACAGGCTTCCCAAGGGTTCAAAGCCCTCTTTCATGTATCCACCTGCTTCAGCATGGGTTTTCTCCACAGGCTGCAGGTGGATGTCTGCACCCCTGTGGTCCTCCATGGGCTGCAAAAGAATAGCTGCTCCACCACAGTCTTCATCACAGGCTGCAAGGGATCTGTGCTCGAATGCCTGGAGCACAGCCCCTCTTTCTCCACAGTCTGCAGGAAACTGTTCCTCTCACAGGTTCTCACTCCATTCTTCCCTGACCACAATTACACCCACCCATTAACTTTTTCTCCTTCTTAAATACGTTATCACTGAGGTGTTACTATTATTCTTGAATGGCTCAACCTTGGCCAACAGTGGGTCCGTCCTGGAGCGGGCTGGCATTGGCTCTGCCAGACATGGGGGAACTTTCTGGCAGCTTCTCACAGGAGCCGCCCCTGTAGCCCCTCCTGCTACCAAAACCTTGCCATGCAAACCCAATGTACTAGTACTGATACACAATAATGCCAATTGTATGTAACTTACGCCAGTGTCTCTTAATTGGAGTTTAAAGGTTTAAAAAGAGAGAACAATGAGGAAAAAGAAATTATTTTTAGCAACTATATTTTGGTTCGGTTGCAATACATTTGAATTTTGTTGCCTACAAATCAACTGCTTGGTAAGGATGTAGGAAGGACAAGTTATTATTATCTAAAAGCCAGTGTTTATGAATTACAATTCCTGCACTTGTATCTTACTGGCTTTATAATATTTCAAAGCAATTAGTTCTTAATTTCCTTCTCTGTTGATAAACTGCATTACAGTACAGGAATACCAGCAGCAAATACACAATATTCTAACACTCATTTTCTTTTATTCAGTGTTAATCTCTGAAAAATTACTTTATAGATAATTGATTGTCCATGTCAAACACAGAGCTTTTGTGGTGAAATGGTCTTTTGGCCTAAATACATTTTATAAAATGGTTATGAGACTTGTTATCTATTGACATATCATTTTAAAAGAGCATCATGATCTCTTTCAGGCAAAATTTCACTAAAGGCTTTTTCTCTGATTATTGAAAAATCTTGTTGAAATTATTAGTCTATCAGTCTAAGAGAGAGTTAAAATAAATTCAGTCTCTCTGCGCCATTCTTCTTGCCCCCATCCAACTCAGCATGTGTAAGTACTGCCCCTGGGGCACAATTTCACATGCAAGGCAGGACACAACCAAGTCCACAGCTCCCTTGGGAGAGGTGATGTGGTCGGGTGCTGGGGAAGATCATTAGGCACACTAACTGAGATCTCCTCTTTCATTTCAGACTTTTTTTCAGTCAAACAGCCTAGGATTTATTGTGACATTTGGCAGCATAGTTTGGGTTGTGTTTGTCTGAGAAAATGTCCTGAGAAGAACATAGTCCAGACTGCAAAAAAATTAATTTTACGGTGGAAAAAAATAATTTTTTTTTTTTATTCACTACAAAGAAGTCTAGTATGTTCAGTTCTCCAAGTGTCATTATGTACATTCAGAAACCAAATGTCTTTCATGAATGGAAAAATAATAATGATCACTACAGTGACCATTTATGTAGGATACTTTCATACATAAATCAAAATGATTGCAAGGCTTCCTGCCTTTTTGCACCACTTGAGAATTAGCCTGCAGAGTGTTTCTCTTGTGCCTGTCCTCCCAAACTTATTTCATGTATTTCCATGTATTTCCATGTATTTCCATGTATTTCAGTTCATGTTGGTTCACAAACTAATTCTGGAATTTCAAAGGGCCTCCCACTTCTTAAATACCCTCTCTCTTTGAGCTTGCTTCTTAGAGAGCCCCTCAGCAGGGCCAGGTGAAATGCAAGCAGAGTGGGGAGGTGCTCTCTGGCTGCCTCTTTCACCCTACCAGGGAGGAGAGGAGGACTGCCACCTGGGCAGTGAGGTATTGTGAGGAGCGCTAGGGAATCCAGCCCTGACTGTTGCCTCCACAATGTCAAGGGCTATGCCCTATGGTCAAGGAGGGCACAGGGGCACAGAATAGCAGAGCACACATGAAGCCCAGCTATTGCCCTGCCTTTTGTTTCTCTGGTCCTATAGCATGGGTACCATTGTCCCATGCCAGCCCAGCACTTCCTTTTTCCTTTCTTTCTGCAAACCTGAAGTATCAGCTTTCTTCCAGCCAACACTCACAGAAGCTGCCCAAGCAGATCCAGAGAGTCAGGAGGTTGCAGAGCACCTGTGGGAGGAAAAAGGTGGTCAGCAGAAGCAAGACAAGAGCAATTTCCCGTGGGTTTGGGATGGGTGACTGTGTGGTCTGGAGAAGAAATCTGCCTCTGATGATTTAAGAGATATTCTCTTACCCTCAGGTGTAGGCGCTTCAGTCCCTGTTGGCACAGTCAGCCTCCTCCCTTCTGATGGGGCAAAGCTACCCTTGCTGCTCTGCAGAAGGTAGGATTGAGTTACTCCGTGCTCTTTTGCAGGAACAAAATTCAGCTGTGCCTGCATTTCTAGGAAGTCCTGCCCTAGGGCCACCCACTGTATGTTGCTCTTCCATCTCCTGGTATCACAACCCAGCACTTTTTGTACCTACTATGAAAGAGCAGGATCTTTAGATAAGATATATTCAGTTTCTTCACTGTTCTTTTCATGTTTCACTTTATCTCTCTGCCTTCCAACAGGTTGTCCTTTCAGTTACGAAAGTGGAATAATTTCACCAGCGTTTCTGGAGCTACGCTATCCAGCCATGACTGTTCAGTTGTTGTGGACTTGGTTGCTACTCTGCCAGTATTTAATTTCAAAGTAAGCTATATAAATAACTCAATGGATAAAAAGAAGCAGGAAGCAACAATAAAATATTCTTTGAAACACATTAAAGAATTCTTGCCTGTGGCAGCCTTTAGAATTAGAGTCCCCAAAGAGATGTTTTCTGTTCTTTAATTCCAATTCTCATCACCATTTTACAGGCATTCACCAAGAGAGTATTTTGCTTTATCACAGATGCCAGTGATATGAGGCAAATTAAAACCCAGAATGATTCTATCGTCACATTAAGATAGAAAAGTACAAAAAATAGTAGAGAAGTGATTAAATCAGTGTTTTCTTTTTCCTATAGCATGAATTATTTTGAAAATCCACCAAAAAATGAGTACACCATTTTCTGAAAAGGCTCTTGACTATCAGCAAGATGTGTGGAATTCAACCTGTAACCTGAACCCATGGTAGTTATGCATCTGGAGCTTCCACACACAACCACTGAATCTTAATATAAGTTTCTCTGAAGTTCTGAAGACCCTTTGAGATAATTTTCTCTATTATTTTTTTATTTTATCTTTTGATGGCAGATATGTTCTTACATATTTTACTGAAATACAAAGTATATGTTTTTTATGTTTTATTGCTCTGCATACACTGTTGTGTTCATCCCACTAACTTTTCACTTCCAGCCTTTTGGATAGACACAATCTGCTATAGATTTGCAAGAATAAAATATTTGCATAGCTAAAAATTAAATGCCAGCAGCCTTTCTGCCTTGTTGGCTCAAGTGTTGTCACGTGTTGTTATGTTTTCAGTATATGTTTTCTTAAAGGTCTTTTTAAAAGTAGGACAAAACTTGGTGGTGTGTGTTTCTAGGACACAGTAAGATGTTATTGTTTCATACTGATGTGTTACACTGCCTCTAGTTTTTATATAACATCCTTTCAGGATGTTCCTGACATATCACAGAATAACAGAATCCCAGAATATGCTGAGATGGAAGAGATTCACAAGGATCATTGAGTCTAACCCTTAGCCCTGCACAGAAACAACCCCCAGAATCACATAATATGCCCAAGAGTATTGTCCAAATGCTTGTTGAACTCTGTCAGGCTTGGTGCTGTGACCACTTCCATGGGAAGCCTGTTCAGTGTCCAACCACCCTCTGGGTGAAGAACCTCTTTGTAATACCCAGCCTAAACTTCCCCTAGCACAATTTTAGGCCATTCCTTCAGGTCCTGTCACTGGATACCACAGATAGGAGATCAGCGTCTGCCCCTCTTCCTTCTTGCACAAGGAAGTTGTAGACTGCGATGAGGTCTCCCCTTGGTGTCCTCCTGTCCAGGATGAACAGACCAAGTGACATCAGTCCCTTCTCCCATGGCTTCCCTTCAGTGTCATTCACCACCTTCATTGCCCTCCTTTGGGTGGTCTCTAATATCTTTTTTACATTGTGGTGCCCAAAACTGTCCACAATATTCCAGATGAGGCCACACCAGTGCAGAGCAGAGCAGGACAATTCCCTCCCTCAACCAGCTGGCAATGCTTTGCCTGATGCCCCCCAGGGGCAGGGTTGGCCCTCCTGGCTGCCAAGGTACTGCTGACTCACATTCAACTTGCCATGGGCCAGGACTCGCAGGGCCCTCTCTAAGGCGCTGCTTTCCAGCATCTCATTCCTCAGTCTGTAAGTTAATCCAGGGTTGCCCCATCCCAGGTGCAGAATCCAGCATTTGCCCTTGTTGCACTTATGGTTGGTGATTGCCCAGTCCTCTAATTTGTTGATGTCTCTCTGCAGAGCCTTGCTGCCTTTGAGGGTGTGGACGTTTTTGTATCATCTGCAAACTTGCTCAGTATCCCTTCCAGTCCTGTGTTCAAGTAATTTGTGAGGATGTTGAAGAACACAGGGCCTAAGATGGAGTCGTGTGGAACCCCATTAGTGACAGGTCACCTCTCTGTGACCCATTCATTATTACCCTCTGTGCTCGACCCATGAGCCAATTGCTCACCCACCACACATGTTCATCCAGGTGAGCTGGGCAATTTGTCCAGATGGCTACTGTGAGAGACAATTATTGAAATCTTTATGGATATTGAAAAGGATGACATCATCTGGCTTCCCTTGATCAACTAGGTAGGTTACCTTGTCATAGAAGGAAATTAGGTTTGATAAGCAGGACTTTCCCCTCATGAAGCTGTGCTGGCTGTGACCAATGACAACATTGTCTTTCAGGTGGTTTTCAATACTTCCTAGAATAATCTTCATAACTTTACCTGGCACTGAAGTGAGACTGACAGGCCTGTAGTTTCCAGGGTCCTCCTTCTTGCCCATCCTGAAAATCAGGACTATGTTCACCACCTTTCAGTCAGCTGGGACTGAAAGACCATCCAAAAATCATTAAGAGAAGTTTCATGATGACATCAGCCAGCTCTTTGAGGATTCTGCAACGAATCCCATCAGGCCTCATAGATTTGTAGGGATCC
>WBMV01003678.1:118402-136912 GCA_013396655.1 Campylorhamphus procurvoides
TCTGTCACTGTTTGTGAGGTGACCATCCTCATCCTGTAATGGGCTGATGATATTTCTATATTGCTTTTGCCATTAATATGAGAAAACTCTTTTTTATTGTTTGCCATGGTTCTGGCAGCTTCAACTCCAGCTGAGCTTTTGTCACACAAATTTTCTCCCCACAGTGGCAAACTACATCTGTGAATTCTTCCCATGTCACTTGACCTTGCTTCCAGTGGGCATGCACTTTCCCTTTTTACCTTATTTCCAAGAGTAGATCCCTGCTCAGCCAAATGGGCCTTCTGCCTCACCTGTTTGACNATCCTGAAAATCAGGACTATGTTCACCACCTTTCAGTCAGCTGGGACTGAAAGACCATCCAAAAATCATTAAGAGAAGTTTCATGATGACATCAGCCAGCTCTTTGAGGATTCTGCAACGAATCCCATCAGGCCTCATAGATTTGTAGGGATCCAGCAGGAGCAGCAGATTCTGCACAGTTTCAGGGTTAACCGGGAGTTGATCATTCTTACAGTCATGGTCCTCCAGCTCAGGGCACTGAGACCCCCTTGGTCTTGTTGAAGACAGGGGCAAAGAAAGCGTTAAACATCTCTGCCTTGTTTCTGTCACTGTTTGTGAGGTGACCATCCTCATCCTGTAATGGGCTGATGATATTTCTATATTGCTTTTGCCATTAATATGAGAAAACTCTTTTTTATTGTTTGCCATGGTTCTGGCAGCTTCAACTCCAGCTGAGCTTTTGTCACACAAATTTTCTCCCCACAGTGGCAAACTACATCTGTGAATTCTTCCCATGTCACTTGACCTTGCTTCCAGTGGGCATGCACTTTCCCTTTTTACCTTATTTCCAAGAGTAGATCCCTGCTCAGCCAAATGGGCCTTCTGCCTCACCTGTTTGACTTCCAACATTTGAGAACTGCTGTTCCTGTCCCCTCAGGAGGTGATGTTTGAAAAGTGACCAGCACTGACCCCAGCACCTGCCAAAACATTTTCCCATGGTACCTTACTTACCAATTCCCGGAGCAGCCTGAAGTCTGCTCTCCTCATGTCCAGAGTTGAGATTTTGCTGGCAGTTTTCCTCCTGTCAACAGAGATTTTGAACTCAATCACTTCACTGTCAAAGTGGCCAAGAGGCCACCAGTCTCCATGTCAGTCATGAGATACGCTCTGTCTACAAGCAGCTGATCAAGGAGGGCATCTTTCCAAGTTGGCTCCCTTAGGACCTGTTTCATAAAGTTGTCATCCAGATTTTTTAGGAATCTTCTGACCTAGGTTATATCAGCTGATTCTCTGAAGAGATAATCCCATGTTTCTACCAACATACTTACTTACAGCCTGACCTACTTGATGAATTAATTTGCTCTCAACAATTTTCTGTTGAACTCTATACACAAATCCTCTCCGATTATTTTTGGACAAAGTTTGTTAAATATTGGCTAGAGACTGAATCATTAGTTTGGAAAAACACCCTCAGACATATACTTTTTTCTAACTGCCTAGGTTTTAAAGCCAAATGAATATATTAAAGTAGTTCTTTTCCGTTTGCACTTTCACCAAGTAGTTTTAAACTTGAAACACCTAGATGCACACTTATCTTGATTAGATCCTCAAAGTGATGAGGAATTAGACATTACTCCATTAAGCCTTAAACTGAAGGAGGGTAAGTTTAGATCAGATATGAGGAATAAATTCATTACTATAAGGGCAGTGAGGCACCAGAACAGGTTTTCCAGAGGAGTTGTGGATGCCCCATCCCTGGTTCAAGGCCAGGTTGGACAAGGCTCTGAGTACCATGGTCTACAGAAAGGCATCCTTGCCCATAGCAGGGAGGTTGGAAGCAGATATTTAAGGTCCTTTCCAGCCCAGATCATTTTCTGGTCCTATGGTTAAAAGCCATTTGAGGATGCTGTTGAGGTGCTTTCTTCAGTAGATAGTACAAATATTTTCAACAGGCTTAGGACAATAATACACTTTTCATCCGAAGTAATTTCCCATTTCATGTTAGAGCAGATTTTATTGGTCATAAATTCACAAAAATTATTCCATGCAGAAAGGCCTAACCTTGCTAGAGGAAGACAAGAAAGTGAAGTAACAGAACTGATGTCCTTAGGACCCAAATAAATCCCTTTGCCTGCAGGCCTCTGCACTGGGCTGATCCAGAAGTAAGTAGCCTCTTGGTGGGGCAAAATATTGGACATGTCCTCCTTCATTTTGCTACTCTACATTATCTCTGATGTATTATCTGCTGTATACTCAGGATCCTGGATTTGTCAGAGGGTAGTGCAGCACAGTTCATCTCCCCACAACATGCACCCCAAACCAATTTCTTTTTTTCCATTGAGTATATTTGTTGGAATATTAATATCATCAGTGAAGAACAGCTACAAATATGCTTCACCTGTTGTTGTAAATCCCTCGTACATATGCCAAAATTTGGACAACATCTAAGTTTTGTGTGTTGAAGACAGACCCTAACAGTTTACCACCAAGTAGTGTAATACGGTATGTTTTGCTCCTGCATGGCTGTCTGTCAGGTAATCCCACCATGAACACACATGCCATCCTGGAGGAATACCACACCCGTTTAAGGGGCGCCACAAAGACTAACTTCCAAGCTTGGGAAGTGATGCTGACTGCTGCCTGTGTCATCAAACAGAAGATTCCTAATTTAGACAATAGGGGAGTTGATCTGTCAAAAAGCCACTGAACTCTTCTTGTAGTTATCTTTTCATGTGTTACATATTTAGTTTGGTAAATACTAAAAAACTTTAAGCGCTTTGGGTAAAAAAGGCCAAAAAAATTACTGCAAATCAAAATATATAATAAAACACCAACTCAAATATTCCTCATCTTGTTCAACTAAATCTGATCCAGTATTCTGCATGTTTATGCGTATCTGCGTTAAGTAGGGTTACTTATTTTTTCTTAATTCTTTCATCTTGTTTTGTTAACCTCTATAAATGTTCATTAGATTTTTTCAATCCCAGAAATTTGAACAAATGCAGACTGTTAAATCAGTCCATGAAAACCAAATCTGAAACGCCACTATACTACTGATACCACAGAACCTTCAGAGGAACGTAAACCCAAAAATTTCCAAGGGCACACCTCCTGAGAGAAAGAGCATTAAGCTTTCTAAGAAGGAACTGACAATCACTGGTGGGGGATTTTTAAAGGTGAAAATGCAGTAGAACTATCAAAACAAATTACTAAATTCCATGTGTGTGAGTGTAGATGAACAATCCCTGTCTGCATTTTCTTTAAATTTGTTAACTAAAGTCTATGATATACCATTGTTCCAGATATCCCATGTCAAATATTTTTTTTCTTGAAGTCAAGATATCTTGAAATGCCTTCTGAAGTCAATATCTTCTGTACATTTCATAACCCCATCAAATACTGGAATATGGATATGGATTAGCATATGGAAACAGATATTCTCATGACAGGAGCCTATCTCTGTCCTTATATATAGTCATATTTTCAGCTCTGTTAATTATTCAAAGCACTGCTTTGCCTTAACTACAGTTGACTTTAACTCTTTTTGAAGCATATTCTTGCCCTCCTAACACTTCTGTTTGCTGCTTAGCCACTGACTTAACTAACCATTAATAGGAACACCAGGTATTGATTCTTGTATGGACTTTGTTTGGGGTTTTTTTTGTTCTGTTATTGTGTTGTTGTTTTTCAAGAATATTTTGAACAAACCCACACCTGGAAACAAAATAACAAAGTAGGGCAGGTTTGGATCCCGGGAATATCTCACTGTCTCCCACTGTCATACACTTATGGAACAGCACAGAAGTAGGGTACAGAGATAGAGAAAAAGAAAAAACATGCACTACATAAACTAAATTGGGCTTGGGCTTATAGATTCTGTCCTACTGAATTACTCCCAGCCCTAGTAACTGATTTCCTTTCTGCACAGTGGAAATTGCCCAGTAACAAGAGTGAAAAGGTGGATAATTTTTTTACTGTTTCACAAAAGCCTTCTTGAGTGATTTGAAATTACTAGCTGACAGTCTCTGTATTGAAACATGCCAAGTATCACATTCTTTTGTTTGAAACAGGAATGAGAATTTCAGACAATGTTTAAATCATGGGAACCCTGATGCCTTAAACAGTAGTTAAACCACAGCAGAGCAACTACAGAAAGCTGGATACAGCCAATCATCACACAGTCAACTCACTAGTGTTGCATCTATAGGTGCCTGCCTGGAATCTATTTCCAGCTTTCATTTAAATTGTTTTGTTTAACATTCTGCCTAAATAAAACCCAGCATATTGTATTCAGGGTATATAAGGAACACCAACTTTTTTCTTGCAGTTCTAGAGCAAATAAAAGAACATGAGCAACAGTCATGATTAATAATAGTGTCGGAGAACACTGTCTCAAAGGCTGCCAAAACAACCAGGATGAACAGTTTCTATCAAGTGATCAACACCAGAAATGGACAACTACCTCAAAACTCAGAAGTTTATGTTTTAAAAGATGTTCTGTGGCATAGATAGTGATTTATTGTATTAGATAGATAGTTATTCCCCCTGCAGTTGTATGTTTTATTTTGATTGGTGGTGGCTACCTGGTTACCGGTCTCCTATTGGTTGTGTATTCCCTATTTTTCCATTGGCTGGCTTGTGATGTAACCCAGCGTCATCATGTGAAGCTAGCCACGCCCCATCTATATTCCCCTCCTTCCTTTTTAGCCCTTCCCCTACTTGCAGTGCTCTGCCCGAAACTCTTCCGACTTTCCAAGCTTCTCCCTGAACCTATATGAGTTCCATGCTCCATGAATAAATGAGTTCCAGCCTTCACCCTACCATCGGCTGAGGACGTTTCCTTTCTTCCCTACGGCACGCAGCAAATAGTGATCAAAATCAGTAGCCAGTGATGTGTTGATATTCCCTGTTTATTGATTCAGTAGATTCTGTTATTTGGTGAATGGGCTTTTAATCAATATTTGTTGCTCAAAGAAGAGCTGTATGTTATGTGCAGTTTTGGAAGAAAAGAAATTCGGATTAGTCGTGTTGAGAATTACACTTTCTTTTTGTCTTGGTTGTAGAGTATATAGATGGAAGTGACTGAAATATATATTCTTTGTTTTCAGAGACCATAAGGTTATCTGGGCTCCACAGTTAACCTCTTCTCTATCATCCTCTTTCCAGTCACTATTTTCATGCTACAGACACCAATTCTGATTCTTGCCCACTCTCCTCCTGGGTGTTTACAGAAGGTTCTCCTGCCATTTAGCCTGTGCTTACCTCCTTCCTCCATCAGCCTCTCCTTGGCAGACCAGATGTCCTTTAAGACTTTTTTAAGAATGGTCTAAAACGCAATAGAGGAATTATTCCAAAAGCAGGGGCAAATTTCATCCTGACTCCAAGTGGCCTTGAAGCTCAAGCTATACATCCCACTACAGAAAAGGAGGGGGGGAAATTCAAGCACTTATATTTACAAATAATCCCCCATGGCACCTTTTTATTGTTTGCTTTCAAGCGCAGAACTGTGTGGCAAGGTTCACATGTCCAAAGCAGCAAAAGGTGACATTCTCATTTCAAATGTTCCCAAACACACAACTGAGAGAGTTTCCCCAAGTAAAGGCCTCCTATGGACAGTAACAAGCAGTCCTTTACATGCAACACACTGTCAGACTCTCCTCAAAGCTTGAACAAGAGTGTCCTTCTCATTAACAGAAACATTTGCACCTGAGTGCCTCTTGGGATCCTTAGCAATTGCAGAATACACCAGCCATTTCATGGTTAAAAGTAGGCTGAAGTTTCACCATGCTAGACTGACTAGATACGTCTAATAAGGTAAATGAGAATATAGCAAGTCTAACACATCTTGACTGAATAAATATGAAGAAGAAGACAGAGATGAGAAAAACTTGCACAGTAAGACAGATTCAAGAGATGGCAGCAGCTATTCTGTACATGCCAGGTTACTAGTTGCAAGTTCAGTTTCTAAATGGTAACTAAACCATCATATACTATTTGTACTCTCAATGAATTAATGCCAGAGAAAGAAACTGTGCTGTTTGCACGCTTGTCTCAAGTACTTCTGCATCCCTTTTCCCAAACCTCTGCTACTTGTGTTTGCATTCAAACATCTCGAGTATTCGCAGATAAATAGCACAGACTCAAGAGTCCAGGGCAAAGGACTGCTAAAGTAGATCCTGGTTAATCCTTTTTTCTCTGAGCCTGGATAAGATTCTGCCTCAATACAGTTGTCCAGAGTGAGCTCTTTGACAGGCATCCTATGGCCCAAACTATTGTCCAGAGCCTCCACCAAGCCATGTATGCTGCAGACCACATGTCCTTGCTTCATTGGCACAACTCCATACCTCTCACAGCTTGTCCTGTTTAAAGACAAATATTGGGACGGGAACTCCAGTAAAATGAACTTCCCTATAATTTTCCACCAATACGGAGAGACAAAATGTGAGGAGGTATAAGTGAAAAAATAACAATTTACTGACAAGAAATACAGCAATGAAAACAATACCAACAGAATGGTTCAAACCAACAACAAAGGGAGAAATCACTTCTAGTCTCTCGCCCCCCAACCCTCTCCTTGAACTTCCTTTTGTACCCAGACAAAACCCATGGTCATGTGCTTCCTTCCCCCTTTTTAACCCAGGAAAACAAAAATCAAAATACAAAACCAGGGGAAAGAGGGGGCAAAGCAAAAACAAGGAAAACCATCTCATCTGAGGAAAGTTATGCTGCCAAAGAAAATGCTGACTATAGTGGTGGCAAGGTGGTGATCCCAGTCCTCGAGCAGTCCCCAGCGTGGTAGACACCATGACTCCAGGCTTATGGTGGTTGGAGTTCATGGCAAGGGAAGGGAGTTATTCTCCTGGAAACAGCTCCTGGCACAGGTAGCGACAGCAGCAGCAGTCCACATGGCATGAGCTGGGTCAGTTTCCCTTTCATTTTCTCCCTGGCTGCAGTGGAGGGTGGTCCATTGACAGTGGCAGTCTGGACTGCCACAGAAGGGGCCTCAGAGAAGCACAGCACCACGCAGCCTCTACAGGCAACAGCCACATGGTTTGGGGAAGAGGAAGAGTTCTGTTTGCTGCCCAGACTTCTTTTCTTAGTTTAATTTCTGTTCCCACCTGGCTCCAGCAGGGTGGGAGCCCCGAACAATGTTGGAAAAAGGTATAAAATAAAAAATCTCCTGTAACCATGACACCACTTCATCACCAGTCACAAAATTACTACATAAAATAGTTGGAGAAGGGTCATGAGTTAAAAATCCTCCAACTGCCTGCTAGCAAAGCACAAGTCCAGGCTGCAGAAGTAAGGTTTAAGATCTATTTGCATTTACTAGAGCCATAGAATCTGTATGAAGAACACACATGAGGACTAAAAATCTTATTATTAACAGCATTTTTGTTTACAGTCAAATTAAATGGACTCTTGTATTTTCTTTCAGTGCATTGAGTGTTGCAGGGTGTGTGCTGTGGTCAAGAATATACCCTTTCCTTTGGTCAGTGTCTAACCCATAGCATGTATTTTGAAAGTTAAATTCAGAACTGGTTCATTTCCCATGTTCTTTCTATCTAATGTAAATCTTTTTTAGAAGTTATTAATTAGGCAAAAATACATGATTTTCCATTTCTGAAACAGATTTTTACCTGCTAAGGACTACAACTTTTATCATCTTCCACTGAAATACCAGTAAAACAAACTAGAAGGAAAAAAATACATTTAGCAGTCAATGGATGATACCAATACAAAGAACGATGGACATTCATTGCAATTTTTAGGTTACGAATGGAATCTCACAGACCCTAACATCAGGAACTAAATGAAGTTCAAAACAGATAGGTAGACTAGCTACTATATAAAGTTAGCATGCCATTGCTAAAAAATCATTCATTAAATAAATGTATTGGTACTGATGTAAGAACTTACCTTGGCTATTACACAATTCACTTAGCACATATATGATGCTGGTGTACAGAGACAACTAAAGCCACTGTTTAGTAAGATTACTTTATATTACATAGAGTTTGGCAGGACATAGAAGAATCCAGATTCAATTGTTCAGCTCCTTCATTCTTAAGAGCAGGTAATAAAAGAAAAATGCTAAAAGAATCTTAAGGGAAACTAGACAATTTTGTATATCAAAAGGAGCATGAGTTTGATTCATTTAGTTTTATGAGGTAAATTATGCAGAACATAAAACTCTAGCCCTCTCACCTCCATCAGTGTTAAACCCTGAGGTGTTTCAGACTTACCAGCTGTCATTGTTAAATATTGTGAATACTTCCTGTACTCAACTCCAAGAAACTGTGGAGGAGAGGCAACAGTATACATATGCCAGCAGCAACCAGGCTAACAGATCTAACCTGGCTTACTCTGTGTTCGAATGACTCACTCTCTCAGGGAAAACACTACAATGAAAATATAACAAAGAGCACACATGCCTATGTAAAGATGGGTCAAAGCACAATACCATGTGTTGATCAAAGCCACTCAAATGGTAAAATGATTTCTGCAGAGTGAAACAAAAGGGGTTATTTAGGGACAAACTTGCCAGGAGTTTGGAGAAAGTGGCCTTTTGGGCTAACTGAAGACTGAGCAGCAAAGGACAGGGCTTAATGGTAACTTCCCATGAAGCAGACATCAGGAGCAGGATTCCACCAAGGAGCAGGTTATTCAACATCTTCAGCAAACACCCAGAAAAGGGAATAAAAAGGGTGAGCTCTAAACAAGCTGCTAACCTCTTTGTAGTAGTGAAATGCCATCCCATTGGCAAGAAATTCTGGAAAGACTTTACAAAACTACAAAAGTAAGATCCAATGAGCCATCCTGTGCTGGATGCAGCAGTCCAAGTGGGAGTAAAATAACATGCATTACTGACGGCTTTTACTTTATTAGCCCTCCTGTAAGTGTCCTGACTTCCAAACAATTTGAAAAATGCAAATAGTTTTGGCAAGGGTAAGTGTTTCAAGACCCTGCAAACCTGTATTTTCAACCTCCTCTTTGCATATATGTCATAAAAAAAAAGTGAATTGCCAGAAACCTTCAAGATGGTGAGCATCTGATGAAAACACCACATATTACTATATTCATGCTAAAAATACAGAGAGGTAACAAAATCTCTGCTTGCAATTGCTGTCACAACAGGCAGATTCAGGGTAGAATGGATATGCCACAAAAGCAACAAAATGCAACTGTATGGGATATATCTCATAAGCAGCTAAGTAGACATTTCACAGCAATATTAATATCTATGAACCTTGAGAGATATTTTTACAAATTTACACAAAACCATTTTTTAGGCCTTTTTACTGCCAAAACTCCTGTCAAATGTGACTAGAGAAAAAAGCAAACAAAATCTCTGAATCTGGTTTTAAGTAGATAGTGTGATACAATATTCAGCCCTGGAGAGTTACATGTCTCTCCAAGATTACTGTGAATTCCCCATTTTGCTGACCTCAGAGCCCTTTGCATCACTATCAGTAGCTCCTTCTACTATCTCTTCATGACTCATTTTGCTTAAATTGCTGAGAAGCTCGAGCTAGGTCCTGTCTCAGACTTTGAAAATGGCTAAGCGCACCTGTTCACTCAAACAAGGGGAGACTGAGGGAGCTGGGGTTGTTTAGTCTGGAGAAGAGGAGGCTCAGGGAAGTTCTCATCACTTTCTACAACTACCTGAAAGGAGGCTGTAGCCAGGTGGGGATCAGTCTCTTCTCCCAGGCAACCAACAGAGGGACAAGAAGGCACAGTCTTAAGCTGTGTCAGTGGAGGTTTAGGTTAGATATTCAGAAGAAATTCTTTGTAGAGAGTGATCAGACATTGGAATGGACTGCCCAGGGAGGTGGTGGATTCACTGGCCCTGAACGCGTTTAAGAGATACAGGATGTGGCACTCAGTGCCATGGTCTAATAGGCGAGGTGGTGTTAGGTCAAAGATTGGATTTGATGATCTCAGAGGTCTTTTCCAACCGGGTTGATTCTGTGAATCAGCAATTCTGTGAATCTGTGATTCAGTAGGGTTTTGATTTACTTATTTAGTTCACTTTATACTCCTATATACATATGCATCTACATATTGCCCACACATACATACAATCTGTATACAAAATTTGGGTATTCTAAACTGGATATTCTCTATATTTGGATATGCTTCACATTAGCTGTCTTCTACATATTAAACAGACCAATCACATTGACCTAGAGGAATAAATCTCTTTTGTTTTGCTCTGCTCTGCTTTTATTTTGCTGTCATGGTACACAGAGCCTATAAAAAAGAATGGTAAGCAAATACTTCTGGGGCTGATGGATATTGTACAAAACAGTAGGGTTTGCAATCAGTCTTAAATTAGGAAGTTAAACTCATCATCATCACTTATTTCCCTGTGAAAAGTCAGTTCACTATGACTCATTTTTATCTTCTTATATATTAGCAAGTATTAACTCCATTAAGAAAATAAACAAGTCTGGAGGTCCAGGAGCTCCTCACCAACCTTTCCAAGGTTTTAGACAGTTGAGGAAAAACTGCTTACAAAAATGAACAGAAGGTTCCCTTGCAGGCAATGTATGAAATACTATGCTTCAGTGTCACACTGTGTGCAGATCACTTTGTCTTGTGTGCAGATCACTTTGTCTTGTGTGCAGATCACTTTATCTTGAGAGCTATTTCATTCACTATGACTACAGAATACTTCATGTAAAAGCATGCGCCATTGTTATCACAACATGTCTTAAACCTGGGTTGAGGGGTGAAATTATGGTGCTGATATTGTGCTCGGCTCAAGATGCTAATGTGTACCTCTATGAGATTACCATGCACTTAAAAGGGACACTTTTGGTGTGTAGCTGACTCTTAATGAAGCTGTCTGCCTAGTAGCACACCAGCATAAAGAGAAAGTTCACTTCAGACCATGAGAACATTTTGTATTATCCATGCTGGGACTGCCTTTTTAAGCATAGCTTCTGCCAGCCTTCAGACTGCATTCACAGCAACCAGGGAAAATCAACCTTTTGCAAACTGCAAACACGAACTCTGAACACATGCCTTTCAAAGTATTCATGTAGCTTACAGGCTGGAAAATACCACTGTGTTTAAATCATTGGTACTGGTCTCGTACATATATAGATATAAACTGTCAATTTGGATTAATTTTTATCCTGACTGATCTGTGCTTTTCACCTTCACATTAGTTTGCCTACAACCATGTTGTTGAATATGAAATACCACTTTGGGGGGTAATCAGCCCAGTACACAAAAGCTCCCAGAGAGGGAAAATCAGAATATTGAGAAATGAAGAATGATTCTGAAGACAGTTTTATAGCTTAGTATTTGTCTTGGAGGTTCATCTACTGAAATCATTTTCCATATTATTATTTGATTAGCATGCAACATTTTATGAAGACACAGAACATAACTGTTCTTTTACCAAAAAAGAACCAGTAATAAAATAAAATATGATAATAATAATTGAAAAAGGACTGAAGCATTTTCTTTCTGCCTAAGAACTCAGAGGAAAGGTAGCTGGGAATTCACTGAACTGAAAATGCAGCCTACAGCCATAATGTAAAATAAAGTCAGGTAAAGGACTAAAGAAACTTAGCTCTTTAGTTGTATAAAAGCAGTAAATGACATTAAATATATGTCCCAGTTCAGCAGGAGGGACCAGTTATGACTGTGTGGGGGTGATTAAAGCTATGTATTCTATACCCTCTATTCATTCCCCAAGAACAATGGACCATTTGCAGCAGCTGCCCAGGAAATTGTTAGTACCTTCACACCCAGCCTGAGGGGGTGTGGGTGCTAATGGGCCATCAACGGTTCAACAACACCCCATGACTCACAGAGTTAATTACCCATTGTGTGAGTCCCCGCCCTGGGGGAGGGACTGGGTGCTCCCTGAGGGTACATAAACAGGGCTCAGAAGATCTCAGGGGCAGCTCGTCGGATCCAGAGGAGCAGCAGGACCTCGACAGGAGGAAACCACCTCTCTCGATCAGATTATGACCATCACTCCCGACTAGACCACAGCCATCATCTGCACCAACAGGTCAGAGAGCCCAGTCAGCTGGGCGCGACAGCGCCACTTGCTGTCTGTGGATATAATCACATTTCCCTTTTTGGGGAGTAGCCAAGAGGACCTTTTAGACTGTTTTGCCTTGTCATTTGGGGGTGGAGGGGTTTGTTGCAGATTGTTGTTGTATGTATATACATATATATATATGTATATATGTTGTGGTTAAGAACTGTTATCTTTTCCTTTATATATATTTTTCCTAATTAAAGTTCTGTTCTCCAAATTTAAAGGAGAGGGATTATTTATTGGCCAACATAGATATCTTAGTTCTCCTTTGAACTAAGGCAATATAATATAGTTTTCTTTCAAGTTGCAGGTTCTCTGCTCTTCTAAAAGAAGAGTCTAGTTAAGGGTTTGAAATGTGAGAACAGAAAACCAAGTGGATATCTGGACAAAAGGCATGAATCTGTATAGCAATATTCTTGTAAAATAGGGATGCAGAAATCAAACTTGTAGGAACATCATGAAGTGATAACATATGCAGATGGAAAATGTTATGTAATTTTTAAATATTGCTGGTAGAACTATATAGCTCAGAGCAATCTGGTAGCATTGAACAGCATGCTCTGAAAGGCATGCATATTGAAGTGCTGCCCTCTCTTTTCGAAGTATCTCTGGTGCCTGCAAAACCAAACAGCTTATTGGAATATGTTCTCTACATCTTTAAGGAGAACAGAAAGTTTGATTTGTATGAAGTAAGATTGAACACAGTAATAATAAGGAAATAGAACTTACAAGACCCTCAAAGTATAAAGACATTTTTTCTGGGATGAAAAAGGGCAAGATCAGAAAGGCGAACATAAAAAAAGAGGTTGTTGCTTTATTTAATTTTATTAACTCCAGTATACGAAAAGATAGGAAGTTTCAAAGTACAAAAATTTACATGTAGAGTCCTTCTAAACAATTATAGTATTTATGAGAAATTGAACATGAAAGAATTGTCCCATGAGATTTGAAGTCAACTTTCTCAAAAAAATTAATCTAGTCTTAATTTTCACAAGTATATTAATAGATATACTCAAAGCTTTTAGTAAGATCTGGATGCATGACCCAGGTTCTTGATATTCAAGGTATTGCAAATTTGTTCAGGAGAACTGAATGATGTATTTGACATGGTCACAATCTTATTTATTTTAAAAGAAGTTAGAAAATCTATAATTTTTTCAGGGCATTAGAAATCCAAAAATAGACACGAGTGTCTTTGCCTAAAGTCTGAAGTGTTTTTCTGTCCAGTATTACACCCAAAGATTTCAGCTTTTAATCATTGGCTTCTCCTTCTTTGTGGACTTTTGTGGTGTTTCTGCATCTTTTGGCTGAGCTACATGCAGTTCTGTTAACACATGTGGTGTATTCCCCTCCTCCCTCTGTTAATATCTTCCTTAAAGGACAAATACAGTTTACAGGCCATTAAGAATAAAGGAGTTTTTCTGCAAGAACAGGGCAATAGTATAGATTCTGGTTTGTCAGTTGTTTGATGCTAGGGCTTACATAATGCTTCAGCACCAGGGCTCCATCTCCCATTGGATAATGTGGAATCAGTAAAAATAAGAAAGAACCTTCTACAGACAAATGAAGTCAAAATAGAAGCTCAGAATCTTGGTTTTCATCAGGTAATACCTTTCTGCTTTTGTACCCACAAATACGTGGTAATTCCTATAATTTAAATGTCTGAGTACTTTGCCTGCCTGCACACTCGCATATTTAGTTTTCTTATGCTTGTGAAGCTCCTACAGTTTCTGACAGACACATTTGCTACTGAAAAAAAAAAAGAGAAACCATTGTTTAAAATCTGTTGCTTAAAGTATATCTCGTCAATGGAAGTTAACATCTGTCTATCACATGTGCCACTGTCAGACAAACATGGAGATCACAACAGATCTGTACCCATTTCTACAGACTGAGGCAAAATATGAACACTTGAAAGACTCGACTGCTTCCACAATTATTTTTTTCTTTCTTTCACTGTTAAAAACACTTTTAGCTACAGTCTACATATGAAAGGATTTGAGACAGTATTTGAAGAACTGAACCAGAAAAAGACAGTCTTTTACTGCTTAGCCTTGCTCGGGGCTTGGTGGAACTGTGAAATTTTTCACTCAGCTTTTTCCCCTTTTCCTTTTAACTAAATACTAGTTGGTCCTACAGTTCACAAAATATGTTTTAATTGAACAACAGCTAAGAAAGAGCACATAATTTCAGCCCAATTATCTTCTTGGGTCCCTTCCAGGATATTCTAAAACTCACTTGTATTTTTGTGCTGTATTTACTTGATCATCCTCATTTCAGATCTTCTTTTTTTTTCATTAAACACAATGTAAAGTAGATGAAAAATTGGAGGGATGCAGAAGATGACCAGCAGCATGTCCTCAGAAATGGATAAGGTCAAAGTCCAGAGGAGCAGCAGCCCCATTGGTGTCTTGAGAAGGACCCTAAGAGCTAACAGAATCCTCATAGGGGGCCAAGAATGCAGCTAATGCTGGTGGAAAAAGCTGGTGGATAAGTGAGCAGTGGCTGCAGGAGGAAAGAAATCACCCAGCTCTGCAACACACACTATACAGGCAAATGAACTTAAACTTCAAACAAATGTGCCCACACCAGGACATATTCATATGGCCACCTGATACCCCACGGGCTTTTGTGGAGAAGCCTGCCTGTAGTAGCTCTGGGAGCTTAAAAACCACTGTGAGATTGCACACAGATGTAACCAAAGTGCAGTAAACAATTACACATACAAGTGAAAACTGGATATTAAATATCTACATGGTCTGCACAGCAACTTTTGGTATCAACACAATTAGGACAAGGCCACTGGTGGTTCAGGAAATGCTGGCAGAGGTACTATTTGATGTATCACTTGAAAATTACACTTTAATTATAACTAATTACACGAATTAACAGAGTGAAAGATAAATAAGTGCAGACAGATAGGTGTGAGAACACAGCTGACTGCTACAGCTTTTATTTAGGCACATTTCTGTATAACACAAAGTAAATGGAGGAGAGAAATAAGGTCATTTCACCTACCTGTGTCCAGAAGATGCATTTGCTTAATCCTATATGAACATATAAAAAGGTTCATCTTATACAAAGATCTTAGAAATATTTCCAGCTAACATCAGGGTGACCATGTCTTGAAAATTTTAATACATATTGCAGAAGTCTAGACATATGATATTCGTATGGTAACACCTAAATAGCATTTATTTCTAATTATTTCAGGGTGGAATTCTTCATTATGTCATCCTGCAGCCTTGTCTTTTTCAGGCTGACCAATCCCAATTCTCTCAGCCTTTTCTTGTAGGAGAGGTGCTGCATCCCACTGGTCAGTTTGCTGGTGCACATCTGGACTAGCTCAAACAGTTCAACATCTTTCCTGAGCTGGGTGCAGTGTTATAGGTGGAGCCTCACTAGAACAGAGTAGAGGGGCAGAATCCCCTCCCTTGCCCTGTTGGCCATGCTGCTGTTGATGCAGCCCAGGACACAATTGGCTTCCTGGCCTGCAAGTGCACATTCCTGGGTCACGTCCAGCCTCTCATCCACCAGCACCCTCAAGTCCTTCTTGTCAGGGCTGCTCTCAATCAATTCATACCCCAGCCTGTATTGATACAAGGGGGTGCCCCAACCCACATGCAGCATCTTGTCCTTGGTCTTCTTAAACCTTGTGAGGTTCCCATGGGCCCTCTTCTTGAGCCTGTCCAGGTCTCTCTGAATGGCATCCTGTCCTTCAGGCATGTCAACTGCATCATTCTGCTTTGTGTCACCTGCAGACTTGCTGAGGGTGCACTTAATCCCCTTTGTTTTGTACGGAAATACAATCGCTATTCATACAAGACAGAAATTCTGCATTTGACTATGCTTTATGCAGACTTCAAGACCCAGTTTTCAACAGTGCCCTCAGAGGGTAGCCTAATGGTATGACTTATATGAGTATTTATGCCAGCAGAAAGGGAAGAGCATCACTGGGTGGGGTGGGAGGACTAAGGAGTAGGGAATTGGAATGCAAAGGTGTGGAGTAACAGATAAAGTCAAAAGTTAAAACAGAATGAGGATTACAGAGGAAAGACCAACTCCCAGTTCCTGATGATAAGAAAAAAGACTCCAGCTACCATTTCCCAGATAACACAAAAGTTATGTTGGCTCAAAAAGTTACCTGAAATAACAAACACCTGTCATAATGAATAACCAAAGGATGGGGCAATGTAAAGATATCATAGCCTTTTTTCTCAAACATTTTTCACAAAGAAAATTTGGTAACTCTTTGACATGTGTCACCTATCCATCAAGAAAAAAATAGACCCAAATTTAGCAATTATGAGGTACTGGTTTAAAGATAAACCAGCAGGAGAAATGAAACCAACTCCAAAAGAGATTGCAAGTCAGAATTACAATTGCAATGATGTAGAGGAAAAAAATAATCTGTTTGACTCACAAAAAACAGATGTACTGCCCAGCACCCTGGGGCGCAAATGAAATAGAGCTCGCCAACCCCTGTGCTGAGCACCACGTAGCCTACCCCCTAGTACAAAGTAAAAAAGAAAGAGAAAACATCTTGGTGAGGATGATGTCTGCAGTCTGGTCAAGAGTGGCAGTCACAGTCCGGTTGAGGTCCTGGTCCTCCTCTCGATCCCATAAGCAGTCCCAGAAGTCCCAACCCCCCAAGTTTATATATGCTTGGGCTCAGATGGGAGTTACCAGTACCTTCCCCAGGGCGAGGAGTTTCACAATGGGTGATTTGCTACACTATAAGTCATGGAATACTCCTTGATGGCTTATTAGTAGACATGACCCCTCAGGCTGTATGTGAAGATGCTAAGGACTCCCCTCCCCAGAGGGCAGTTATCACACCTGAGTCATTGGTGTGAAGACAGGAAATCTTCCTTATCTCACAGAGTTCCTAAACACCCAGCTTGTAGCCTGAGGTGTTCCCTGGGCAGCTGCTGCAAATGATCCATTGTTAGCAGTTCATTAGAAATGACACAGAGGGTGTAGAATACACAGACCTGGCCACACCAACACAGAGACAAACTGGTCCCGGCCACTACAACCAGGACATATGACTAATGTCATGCAAACTCCAAGAAAAGTATAAAAAGGAGAAAGAGATGGGAAAGAATTGAAGGAAGTTTTGCATTGCAACTATCAGGGATTGGCTGATGAGTTGTGTCTGCCTTCCTTGCTCCTGGGGACGTTGGCTGGGTGAGAAATTTAAAGTTACGCATGCTAATTACTTGCTTTTAAANCCTGGCCACACCAACACAGAGACAAACTGGTCCCGGCCACTACAACCAGGACATATGACTAATGTCATGCAAACTCCAAGAAAAGTATAAAAAGGAGAAAGAGATGGGAAAGAATTGAAGGAAGTTTTGCATTGCAACTATCAGGGATTGGCTGATGAGTTGTGTCTGCCTTCCTTGCTCCTGGGGACGTTGGCTGGGTGAGAAATTTAAAGTTACGCATGCTAATTACTTGCTTTTAAAGAGAGAGGGTTTGCTTTCACTTCATAGGATTTTAGTAGATTGCTTTGCTTTAAAGTTTGTGCTTGTGCTTTGCATCATGTTATTATTACACGGTTTTGAGTGTGTCTTTGTAGCCAAATCCTATTACCATGACCTTTTTATTAGCTTGTCACAATTTGTATTGACATAAAGTGTTATTCTGTAAATTCCTAGAGTGAGTCCTTTATAAAGGTGCTAACAGTTTGTCAGCAAAGGAATAACACATAGGAGATACCTGCAGAGGGTTTTTTCCTTTCACTGTTAGGTGGCAGTCCCCAAAAAGGGTCATCGGATTACCCTAATCTTGTGAATTTGTTTGGTGAAGAGTTCCTGTGTGGAATACCAAATAGACTCAATTAGGCTTATATGGTTTCATTTTCACTGTGACACTAACAGAGAAATGTATCTTTAAGGGTTGGGTATATTCCCCCCTTTTGCATGACAAGGTGTTGCCTTAAGAAAAAGGGAAAAAAACTTTCCAAGATAATTTTATGTGGGTAAAGCAGAGAAGAGTTCTTTTACTTATAGGGTTTTGGGGTACAGAATATAAAGGAGTATAAAAAATTATATAAAGTATAAAAGGGTGCAAAACATGTTGACAAGTAACAGATAGAAAAGACTGATGCTAGGATGAACTCACGGCCTCAGGAATACCATGTGAGCTCTTTCCAAGCACCACTGCTTCAAAACGTGCAGAGTAATTAATCCAAAAGGCGTCCCTTTCATTTCATTCCGAGCTGTACACATACCCAGCCAACCCCCTGAGCCACCCTCCTATGTCTTACCAAGACAAACAAGGGGCAACAACCCATCCCTCCCAGGTGAAAAACCCTTTCACACCACAACCCTTTCACTGACTCTTGCAACATCTGGGCCCAAGTCATTTCACCTCCCAACCCACTATAAACAAGGGAGAAACTCCCTTTTGCAGCTTCTTCCCTGCAGCTCAGC
>WBMV01003678.1:136973-147531 GCA_013396655.1 Campylorhamphus procurvoides
CACACCAGGCTGGGCAGCAGAGAGTGTGTGTGTGTGTGAGAGAAAAATGTCAATAAAGTGCAGGAGCTAGCGAAAGCAGAAAAAGCCTCATCTACTTGGCAGCATACTAATTTTATAACCCTACTCAATTATCATATCTAAAGGTTGTATCCAGTCTAAGATATGTTCATACCCAGAACTTCCATTGGTTCCACCTCATGGCACACCTCTTCTAGAATTGAGTTGGAGGTCTTAAGACCCCATACTTCATCCTTTATCATCATCTTCAGGCCACTTTCCCTTATTGGAGCTTCTCCATGGTTGCTGGGCTTTGCTTTCTTGTTTTGACTAACACGGTATCTAATTGTCTTAGCTCTGGTACATGTTTCCCAGGCATGGTGTTCCAGCTATTATCTGACTCTTAAGACAGGTAGGACAGGGTTAGAGGTTGCTAGCTGCTCTATATGTGAGAAACTACCTAGAAAGTATAAAAATCTACAAATTCACAAAAACCCTAAGGCATCAAGGGATATAGCAGGAACATATCCAGGAACAGTGTCTACTTAAAGCAGTATTTAGACTTTGGCATTATTACTAGAATGTTTTCAATGAGATTTGAGCTGCTAAACATGCATCTTATGTTCAGTGAGAGAAGAGAGCTGGCAGCAGCATGTGGGGCAGCACAGTGGGAGCTGGGGCCACAGTACTCCAATACCATGGGATGCTCCCTGTTTCAGGGATGCTGTTATGAGAAGGGCTGTGGAGTCAAACGTTTTGTAAGATGAGTCTGGTCTTGGATGTAAAGTGAAAAGAGCACATGAGGAAGTTCTGACTCCCTGCCTGAACTGAGTCCCAGCAGTCCTATGTACCAGTTTGATGCTGAAATATCTAGCCCTGAAATGGAGCTTTATGGGAAATGTGTATTATATAACAGCCAACTCTTGAACTTTAGTTGTGCAACTCTCTCCTTCCTTGTATGTAGCACATTTGAGCAGTCCACAAACCCAAGTGACAGAAAATGTCAGGCTACAATGTACCCTGTCAAAGAAACAAATGCAACCCTGGCACACATGGGGCTATACATCACAAACCACGCAGCACAACACTAATCTAGCCTTTATAGTATAATTTGCATTCACATTCCCTTCCCCAGCTGGGTAAGTGTACCCAAAAATAGAACTTACTAGAAAAAAACCCTGGAATTAGCTTTCATCATTACTTATATAAAGTACTGGGTCACTGATACTGCAAATTGTGAATAACAACACCTCACATGATATGTGACTTAAAAACTTCTCCAGTAATCCCTCGAGTTCATTTCTTGATTTGTGTGCTATATTTCACTCAGCCTTCTGAACAAACAAGTGATACACCTCCTGCTATGCTTTTCTACTGGAGCAGCATTCATGTTTAACAGGGAAAAGTGGGGGATATGAAGGAGAAAAGGTTATAGAACAGTTTGTTGCTGCTGCATGAAAATTACACGGCTTCTAATTTCAGCATTTTTGTTCTGTACAAAAGAGCACAAAGGTAGAAGCACTCACTGATTGTCAGGCTTTCTGGAGAAAACCAGTAAGCGAGCAGGAATGAAAGACAGGGGAACAGAGGGCTGTAGAAAGCACGTTGAGTAGAACATAAATACTTAGACATGTACAGTGTGTTTTCATTCATGGAAATGTCACTAATTTTGTAATTAACTGAGCTTTTAGAATGTCTGGTCTTAAAATATAGCCCTGAGGAAAACACAGGCACTAAAGTCCTACCTGGGAAGCATGTAGGACTATTTTTTTGCTTTTGTGAGACACAGAAAAACAGCATTAGTGTCAGTGATACTGATCTCTCAACACAACAGGGCAAAACATCTTCCTGCTTCAATCTGGCCATGAATGCATAATTGCCCAGTCACTCCAATGTCATCACTTCCCACGTCCTGCAGCTTTGTCATCGCAAATTCTAGATCTTTTTCTCTTCCAACAAACACAACACCTTGGGGGGGGGGGGGGTGTGGAGAAAGGGAAAAAAAATATTTTATCTACTACAATATCTTGCCATTCAGAAACATATTTCCCCTTGTTTAATATTCAGCATATGCCAGCGCAATTGCATTAGGCTGCATCAGCTGTGTAATCTGACATGAAGTTGCATAAGAAAAAACTGCCTCATTCAATGTGCTGCATCATTCAGAAAATATGAAGACCTTTAGTCAGGAAAACAAATAACTCTCAAGCAGAGCCTTTAATCCAACAGAGTTTATGCATCATCTTCACTAAAACTGTCATTGCCTCTTCACGTGGCCCATTCCAGGAAAACAGCAACCCCTCTGTAACAAGTACCTTTTTCACCAGTTGTGATCTGGACTCCACTGTTATTCACACTGAGTAATTCTGTGGCTCAAGGGGGCAACAATCCCAAATGCGATATTATATTGGCTGAATGAATCTCAGCAGTATAACAATAACATATGTTATTTGTTATGTCACATACACATCTATCCCAAATGCTCTTTCCAGCATACATCCAGACCATATATAGCCATGCTATGGATGAATGGACCACTCAGCTTCTGTTAGATTCTGGGACCTTATGCTGTTCCCAATATTTAAGGCAGAGACAGGACTTAACTTCATATTAAAACACTAAAAAAAAGATCAATCCCATGCTATGAGTTTTTTATTTCCCAAACCCGCATCAAAAGGGTGCAGGCACATTTTTCACGAAAAGCTGTTTGTCAGATCCATGGCTACTTTTTCTCCTTAAGAACTAGATATGAAAAACAAATTCCAGAACTAAAATGATCCTGACCATCTTTGCATTCACCATTTATTTTTCTTCTCTAAAATCTAACAAGTTTCAGCAAGACAATACAAACTTTTTAATATCTCATCATGTTTTCTATTCAAAAGTGGCAGAGAAATTTTTGTTCTTATTCACAAAACAAAGACCATAGCTGGCACACCTAGTCCTGAAAGACCTGATTTCCAATGAGAATGCAATCCTTTTTACCAAGTGGGAGTATTATCTTTTGCACAATGCCAGAAATGGAGAGGAAACTTCTTCCATATGAAAACTTCACTCTCCTCACTGATAATTGCACATAAATGTGGCTTTCCATTTCTCATGGGGAACAATCACACCACTTTAACTCTACTGATGCCTAAGGTTTGGGGTGAATTTTGTGGATTTTTGGGATTTTAGAGGTGTGGGTTTCTTGCTCACATATTAAGGGATGTTTGGAGCTGCTGAAAGGATTTTCTCACATTCTTCAGCTCTCTGAAGGTCATGATGTTTTTCAGGNTGATTGTATAGCACTCTCCTTACTGAGTATGTGATTGTTTAAAAACCATTTTACAGGGAGAATATTTCATACTGTGCTCCCCTTGCAGTTTCTTTCATCAATCTGTTGCATTTTTTTCTCCTTAAAATGCAGGTTCTTTCAGTCTATGAGAGCTGTTTTGTTTATTGTCTGCACAGTGCTTGACTCTAGTGGGCTCAGGTTGCAGCAATTTGTATGGCTCAATCATGTAAATAGCAACTGACTATAATAAGAGGTAATCACTGTAGCAGCACTAGCTTTTATAGGAAAATAACTGATTGTTCAAACTACTGCTCTCATCATCAGAAAGTTGGACAAGCCAGATAGTGACTGGTCTTGCATCTTGTCACATTCAAAATTTTCATTAACAGGTTGCATGATGCAGTCCTACTCAGTCTTCATCACGGTTTCCAAATACACAAGCATGGGAGGAATCATAAGCTTTCTCAAGGAGAGGATCTGATCCCAAGAAATAGGTGAGGTCACCTGAAATCAACATGATAAAATTCAGCAAATAGAACTGCAGAGGACTACAGTCCAAGGAGCAAAAGGGAAGGCACAAGTTTGAAACAGGTAATAACAGTCTGGCCAACATTGCAGTGATAAAGGATCTGCAGTCATAGAGGTTTGAATGCAAATATGTGACATTTTTAAATACTAGATTGCTTATTTTTCTATTACAGGGAGCCACCTCATTATCTCTGTTAGAATCATAGAACTGTTGGTCATCAGTGACAACCACCAAGAGAAAAATAGGCTTAAGTTAAAGCACCAGAGACTAGAAAAAAGAGTGTTTAAATATGTAAATTTAGTGAAGCATAGTGGCAAAGACTGTTACAGTGAAGTATTTTCTTTGAAAAAGTTCCTTACCTGTCAGGTTGCACATCAACCTGGATGACTCCTGGAGGATTGTTTTCTAGCCTTGCACTTTTATGCTTCAATAGAGTTGAGTCCTCCAGCTAGGGAAATTTATTTCTGTGTGAGCTGCAGTATGGAGGGCATGCATTGGCAAAACCACTGGTTTATAGTCCCCGTTTTACAAGTGAACCTAAGACAGAGCAAAGAAACTATGGTGCAGATCTCTGTGGCTTTTCTCTTTACTTAGCATGGACGGAAACTTCTACCTTCCCTTATTCAGAAACTGAACTCTCTCCAGCTGTTACAGTGTGATCCTCTACTTTCTGCATACTAATAGAACCTGTTGTAACAAGGAAGGAGAGCATTACTAAAAGTGGAGATTGTCAGTTAGGAAATTAAGACCTAAAAGCAAATGAACAACCTACTGCAATATCAGCTGTGGTGGTAGTTCGTCACTATCCTGCAGCAGGTACTTGCTGCATTCCCCTGTCTCGCAACACTGTTCACTGAATGTAAGGTCCTTCACTTATACCTGAGGCATGCAGTCCCTGACAATTAGCGTGCTGTAGGAACACATACAGGGGTAGCTAGCAAGAAGTATCTGGCACACTGCAAATGCACACTTTAATCTACTTTGCAGGAAATTGAGAGCATGCTTTTTCACACCTTTAGTCCCATGGTATGTATATTTTAAAAAAGGGGCAGGCAACAGCCAAATGCTCTTGAAATGCACTTGTCCAGAAAAGCTATGGAGCCCCCATCCCTGCAAGTGTTTAAGGCCAGGTTGGATGGTACTTTGAGCAACCTGGTCTAGCGAAAATATCCATGGAAGTGGGACTGGAACAAGAGGGCCTTTAAAGTCCCTTCTAACCCAAACCCTTTTGTGATTCTATTTTTCTATAATGCTTTACAAGAAGAAGCAAGTTATTTGGTGATATCAATTAGTCATATATTTGAAGTTATTAATGAAATTTTTTTCTTTCAATGTGCTGACCTGAGAGTTCTGACATAATAGCTCCTAAGTGTAAATAAATACCCCAAAATATAATACCTTGTTGCTGAGGTTTATCCCTCAATAACCAAAGAAACTGTAGTTTTCAAATATATTTGAAGACATTAAAATCAGGAAAAATAGAATCCTCTAATAGGTCAAAGAATCATGGTTCTGACACAGAATATAAAATATACTAATTTTTATTTCTAGACCTTTTCCTCATCAAATCAACAGCACTTTCATGAAGGAAACACTGAAGTGTCAATCTAAGCACTAGCCTATGTCAAAGTCTTTCCTCTCACCCTACCAGTATAAGTCTTCCTTCCCTGTCACTGGGGGAACAGAAGGCTTTTAGGCAAAGTTTATTAAAGAAGTCCTGCTGCTGAATCATGAGGTGCAGAAAGGATCCCCCATTTTCTAAACTTCTTCTCAGAGAAGAGCCAAGGTGCAGCTATATCCAATCTTAGCCTCAGATTTTGTCAATGGCTTAAATTTAAGGAATTATATAGTTGTGATTGAAGCACTTTGTCCTGCCAGTTTTAATGATGTCAAGCTGAGAATATTTATATAAAATGAATCATTTATTATTACAAATGATCAGACAAAAACCCTTAATCATAATTATTTGCTATACAATATAAATGCTAGAACTATTAGTAGTGTTCTATAAAATAGGATAGGGCACTATATTAAAGCAATTATTGAAGTAATTCTATTAGCTCTAGCAAAAAGAAATAATTATGAAGTAGAGATTTGATGTAACTCAGACATACCAGTTCTTGTGGGAACATCTCTTCCTCTCAACCTTGAGGAGTAACCCTCAGGGGCATCCTCATACATGGGAGCAATCTTTATGCATACACCCAAAGAAAGGTTATGTTAGAAGAACTTGACTGAGAGTGAACTAGACTTTTGTAGTATACAGTGATTGCCTGCTAGTCACAATCTTACAGGCCAGCTAGTAGCTTATCTGCCAAATCCTGCTTCCAAAAACAGGATGTGTGTTTGAAGTTTGTGAACCAGGTTGGTTTTAGCATAATTCAACACCAAACCAACACCCTGGCACCAGGAGTAACTCAGCACAGATAGCTTGCACTGACCGTATTCTAGGCCTTATCATGGTAGAATCATCGTGACGTATTCTCCTACAGGAACCTAGCCCTTCTTGGAGGAGTTTTTTTGCCAAAAAGAAGCGTCATAGTCTAGTTGTGGTGCAGCTCACATAGTTCGTTCTTAGGCATCTGATGCACTCCTGTCTTCACTAAAATGTTGCATACTGGTTCTGCTTTCAGAGAAGGTTTATAAGAGTGCACCTGGCAGGTGGTCTGGACACCAGAGGTCCCCAGGCACTTCCCATAGGCACACTGGGCTGGCATGCTGCTCAGAGGCAGGGGAGGTCTCTTCCTACTGCCCACCACTCACCACCGGAGGCACACTCTCTCTCTGGCCTTAAGGACCCTTCTTGGTTTCATAAGTGACTGCAATGTTTCACAGGAGGGTGGGGGATGACTTATTCCTGATGCACTTGTGCCACCACAATTAAAAGTGCTATATGCATCTAAGACACAGCCACTCATACCTGGGAACCACTTCACCAGTCTCCCACTATATAGCCTCTTTTAAATGTTTAAGGCTTATGTTTCTTAAGTAAAGTCACAACATTTTTTGCCAATGACTNGTGGTAGTTCGTCACTATCCTGCAGCAGGTACTTGCTGCATTCCCCTGTCTCGCAACACTGTTCACTGAATGTAAGGTCCTTCACTTATACCTGAGGCATGCAGTCCCTGACAATTAGCGTGCTGTAGGAACACATACAGGGGTAGCTAGCAAGAAGTATCTGGCACACTGCAAATGCACACTTTAATCTACTTTGCAGGAAATTGAGAGCATGCTTTTTCACACCTTTAGTCCCATGGTATGTATATTTTAAAAAAGGGGCAGGCAACAGCCAAATGCTCTTGAAATGCACTTGTCCAGAAAAGCTATGGAGCCCCCATCCCTGCAAGTGTTTAAGGCCAGGTTGGATGGTACTTTGAGCAACCTGGTCTAGCGAAAATATCCATGGAAGTGGGACTGGAACAAGAGGGCCTTTAAAGTCCCTTCTAACCCAAACCCTTTTGTGATTCTATTTTTCTATAATGCTTTACAAGAAGAAGCAAGTTATTTGGTGATATCAATTAGTCATATATTTGAAGTTATTAATGAAATTTTTTTCTTTCAATGTGCTGACCTGAGAGTTCTGACATAATAGCTCCTAAGTGTAAATAAATACCCCAAAATATAATACCTTGTTGCTGAGGTTTATCCCTCAATAACCAAAGAAACTGTAGTTTTCAAATATATTTGAAGACATTAAAATCAGGAAAAATAGAATCCTCTAATAGGTCAAAGAATCATGGTTCTGACACAGAATATAAAATATACTAATTTTTATTTCTAGACCTTTTCCTCATCAAATCAACAGCACTTTCATGAAGGAAACACTGAAGTGTCAATCTAAGCACTAGCCTATGTCAAAGTCTTTCCTCTCACCCTACCAGTATAAGTCTTCCTTCCCTGTCACTGGGGGAACAGAAGGCTTTTAGGCAAAGTTTATTAAAGAAGTCCTGCTGCTGAATCATGAGGTGCAGAAAGGATCCCCCATTTTCTAAACTTCTTCTCAGAGAAGAGCCAAGGTGCAGCTATATCCAATCTTAGCCTCAGATTTTGTCAATGGCTTAAATTTAAGGAATTATATAGTTGTGATTGAAGCTCTTTGTCCTGCCAGTTTTAATGATGTCAAGCTGAGAATATTTATATAAAATGAATCATTTATTATTACAAATGATCAGACAAAAACCCTTAATCATAATTATTTGCTATACAATATAAATGCTAGAACTATTAGTAGTGTTCTATAAAATAGGATAGGGCACTATATTAAAGCAATTATTGAAGTAATTCTATTAGCTCTAGCAAAAAGAAATAATTATGAAGTAGAGATTTGATGTAACTCAGACATACCAGTTCTTGTGGGAACATCTCTTCCTCTCAACCTTGAGGAGTAACCCTCAGGGGCATCCTCATACATGGGAGCAATCTTTATGCATACACCCAAAGAAAGGTTATGTTAGAAGAACTTGACTGAGAGTGAACTAGACTTTTGTAGTATACAGTGATTGCCTGCTAGTCACAATCTTACAGGCCAGCTAGTAGCTTATCTGCCAAATCCTGCTTCCAAAAACAGGATGTGTGTTTGAAGTTTGTGAACCAGGTTGGTTTTAGCATAATTCAACACCAAACCAACACCCTGGCACCAGGAGTAACTCAGCACAGATAGCTTGCACTGACCGTATTCTAGGCCTTATCATGGTAGAATCATCGTGACGTATTCTCCTACAGGAACCTAGCCCTTCTTGGAGGAGTTTTTTTGCCAAAAAGAAGCGTCATAGTCTAGTTGTGGTGCAGCTCACATAGTTCGTTCTTAGGCATCTGATGCACTCCTGTCTTCACTAAAATGTTGCATACTGGTTCTGCTTTCAGAGAAGGTTTATAAGAGTGCACCTGGCAGGTGGTCTGGACACCAGAGGTCCCCAGGCACTTCCCATAGGCACACTGGGCTGGCATGCTGCTCAGAGGCAGGGGAGGTCTCTTCCTACTGCCCACCACTCACCACCGGAGGCACACTCTCTCTCTGGCCTTAAGGACCCTTCTTGGTTTCATAAGTGACTGCAATGTTTCACAGGAGGGTGGGGGATGACTTATTCCTGATGCACTTGTGCCACCACAATTAAAAGTGCTATATGCATCTAAGACACAGCCACTCATACCTGGGAACCACTTCACCAGTCTCCCACTATATAGCCTCTTTTAAATGTTTAAGGCTTATGTTTCTTAAGTAAAGTCACAACATTTTTTGCCAATGACTAACTCTTCTTGGTTTCAGAAAATATCAGATAAATTCAGAGTACATGAATAATAATAAAGCAGACACTAAAACTCCTTCCTCCTCTGAGTAACACAATGTGCCAATGCATGACAATATAGTGGATGAAGCACTGAGTTTACTGATTTGAATCTCAGTATCCCACAGAAGAAGAGAAAGACAAATGCAAAGGGAAATTAATTTCAACAAGTAAAAGCTACACAAGATAGTTCATTATTTATGTGAAGGTCTAGCTGTTACATTATACAAAACTGGTGTGGTGGAGGACATTTCATGACATCATCTTTTCTGCAGACTCTTCTGAAAATGTATCACTGTTCATGATGGGTAGGAAGAAGAAATTAAAAATAAATAGTTGTTTATGTTGGGCATAATGGATCAGACACAAATCTAAAGGTGGGAGCATGTCTGTAGTATTCAGCAAGATGCAAGATAACACAGGCAACATATATTTGGGTGAGATAGTGTTCACTGCAAGGAAACTGAAGGCAAACATTCATTGCCTTCCGTTTCTTCTGTGAACTGGAGGCCACTTTGCTTTCTACAGTCTGCAGCATCCATTTCCTAGGAAACATGGATCCTTAAGACTCTCAGGGGTCTTAAAGGCCACAAAACAATGTCCTTTGGCTTTCAAAGGCCAAAGTAAAAGATTACTACAGCTATATGTAGGCACAACTCTAAATTCTGATTTCATCTCTCTGCTACTGGCCAGATGGCTGTCTTACGAATCATTTGCTCCTCATCACTTTCTGCATTGAAAAAGGATTATTTTTTAAAATAATCAGAGTTTCTTCTGGGAGCACCTTCACAAAAGACAGAACACTTTAATGTGATGAAAGCCAAAATGCTTAGCATGAGCCTTTCCCAAGAATCTGCTCTCTTAAAACTGCCAAGCAGAGATAAAAAAAAAAAAAAAAAACCTAATCAATTCTTTTGAACAGCAAACATACTTGTATACTCCAGCCACTTGCAGCTAGCAATATGCCAATATGTCTGGCAATGCTGCAAATCCAAAATTTTCCTGACACCAAGAAATTCCTAATGCAAACTCTGATTATGCCACAGACAAGTCATGCAATCCTGGATGTCTCTCTGGCCCTCTCAGCCTCATTTTCCTTGTCTGTGGAATGAAAGCAGTACTCTCAGTTTTGTAATGTGAGTAGGATTACATAAAACTTCACTCATGTTGTAAGACTGAAAGTTGCTAACTCCCATCACTAATCCATGGTTTATTATTCTTGTTACATAAAATCTCCCTAATAATTTAAAGAATCAAATTTATTAAGGAATTAACTTCATTCATGAAGGTCTGTCACTAACTTTCCTAGTAGATGCTTTTGTCCTAGTAATTTTGAATTACTTCATAAGTAATAGCTATTAAAACAAAAATGGGTATTTTTGGTCATATACAATCATAAAAGGAGATGCTTAAAAAACTCAAGTTTCTTTCTGCCAAGGACAACTTCTTTTTTTTTTTTTTTTTAGATC
>WBMV01003678.1:147542-162884 GCA_013396655.1 Campylorhamphus procurvoides
CACTAGACCATTTCAGCCTTTATGGCTTGGCAGTGTGATAATATGTCAGAAAGTAATAGAGTACCAGCAAAGTACCAGGGAAGGGTCTTTGCCCGCACAATAGGCAGAACATCAGGGCAGGAGGAATATCAGTCTCCTCATTCAGTTCTTCTTACATATTGATGTTGAACTAGCAGACAGCAAATTGAAATTTTGTTGACTTCACTTTAGGCACTTGCCTTGAAAACAAGAATTTGAGAAATTAAATATAATCCTTCAGGCTATCTTCACCCCCTCTCCATCTTTCCCTTTCTAGAAAAACAGAGGGGAAAAGTCGAATCAGTCTTGATGTAATTTGAATGCTACAATTCAAATTACTTTATTTACACTGTACACCTTGCATAGGTTCTATGATCATCAAAGCTGAGCAATTCAGCAGCCTGTAATTCAGAAATCTGAAATTATCCCCACCTTGAACAAGGTAATGTCAATTCTATTACTTCAAGTTAACACATGAGAAAGAGAAGCACATAAACCTAAGGGGTATACTTGCTTCAGCTCTTAATTTTTGTAATGCTGACCTGCAAACCTGGCACCATAAAATCACAGTTAATTCAGCACTGGCTCTAAACTGGGAAATCTTGCTGAGAGGCAAAATATTCTGTCTAGGGCTCATCATGGGACCAAGAGGTTTGCTTGTTTCTGGCTGCTTTAGAGGGTGCACAGGAACACACATCTGCTAGGGCAAAGAAAGAGTAAATACATCTTCTCAAGAACAGCCATATAGACATTTATGCTTTTGCAGACCTCTTGCACTAGGTCAATACAGCAGTCTGTACATTCTGTGAAACACTGCAAGACCTGGTCGTGATCAAGGATACCAAATTAGTCACCTATGTCAAGACTTTGTTTCACTTACACATGTCACAGGAAATTCAAGCACACATGGAATTTAGCAGCTACAGAGCTTAGCAGCAGATGAGCAGGGAGTTGAGGGCTGGCTTTGAAAGAGGTTTTGAAAGAGGTTTTGAAAGGTGCTTCCAGCTTCTTGTGAATTATGGCAGAAAAGATTTGTCCCTAGTTATCTCAGATATCTGTAAGAGAGATGTGTTATGAAGAGACACCTCTGAAGCTTCGGGTCAGTCCCTATTCACTATACCACCCACACTTTCACAAGTGTATCGGGAATTTTTTCCATCCTACTGAATTTCTTTTCCCCAGTCTCTAACTTGTGTCCTGCTTATTCCTGGGAGGCAGAAATGTCTTTAATATTCACAAATTTACTAGTATTTAAAACCTTTACCCACATTGTACTTGCACTTACTGAGGAAAAAAAAACAATCATGGTTTGGAAGGTGAAATGTCCTGTGGGTTTTGGTCACATCTTCGTTCTTGGCATAAGAAACTTTTTAACAACTGATCCTCAGATGGTCTGAGTTCACTTTCAGTTTCATGTCCAGGTTTAAATAAAAAAAGGTCACTCTGTAGACCAGGTTCAATTTGCCTGCTGTGGCCTCTAACTGGTGGACAGATGTGGGTGTAGACTTAGCCCATGCTTCCACATTTCACCAAAATATATCCAAGTACTATACAAATCCACCAACTCAGCTCAATTTTGGTCATAACTAAAAGGAGTTATAAATGTAAGGTAGCTGTAGGTAATGCATAACCACCAACTTTTTATTCCTCAGAAAATAGTCTTATTTCTTAAATTCAGCATTTTAATTTGCACAGATCATATTGGAGTAAGCTATTACTGCACTCCAATTTACTGCCACTTAACAGTAAAACTGTCTAAAACACTCAGTAGAGCCATCAGCAGAAAAAAAATCTTTATTAATGTGCCAATATGCTTTAATTTTTTTCCTTTTTTCTTCTGAATCAGAGTTGAAGAGCTTTTGGAAGCTTTACCTACAGCTTTTGCAATATAGTAGATAGCCAGGAGGGTTCAGAGAGAGACAGAGATGGTAATCAAGCATGCTTGAGCACATGGATATGAAAGAATGTCTGTAGACAAGAGAAAAAAGAAGTTGGAAATATAAGAAGGGCACTTTCGAGGATAGGTAACAGAACAAGCTGTAAAGATCATAGAATTCAATTTTTAAGGAAAAATGTAAATCATGAACAACAATAGATATGGGGAACACTTTTCCTCAGAGTTCCAAGCCATTTTGAAATTAATATTTCTGTCAAACTTACAGTCCTTCAGTATCATATCTGCTTTTAGGAGCTCTAAGAAGAGGTTTCTAGGAAATGCATGTAAAAGTGACACATATAAATACTGAGTGTACAACTGGAGAATGTAGTTTTACATTTCTGAACATGAGGGCAGTCTAGGAGCACCTGAAAGCACAGTGCAGTGTGACAACGATCTCATATGATGCTGCTGACCTGTTATCTCTTGAATTTCCAAGAAGTGAGCAATGTTTTCAGGAAACATCAATTAATCAGAGGGAGAGGAAAGGACACATAAAAGACTAACCTAATTGAGAACCAGAACCCTCTGTTATCCATTAATTACTATAGGCATCATGTTCTCACTCCCCTCTTATCTTCTAAGGGGAACTTGGTACTTGAACACATGAACCTCTTCTAAAAATCTGGTGAAAACTGCATTATATTTTAACACTGCCAAGTCCTCTCTGGTAAAGGACCAAGCATTTGTTTTCATCGTACTTTCTAGTCATGGCCCACTTGTAGATAATATGAACATTTTTGAAGAAAGTAGAATCCACAGCTGTTCTGTGTTTCAAAAGAAATAAAAGAAAAAAAATTAAAAAGAATGAAGTTATTAACACTTTGGAACATATAATTCCATATTTTTCTAAAATATTAAGTAACTTTCTTCTTTGATTTCTCTCTCCCACCCCATCTTCCCCTGGGATTATCCCATTGTGACAAATAATATCATATTAGGGTTACAATCTCATCACAGGACTTCTTATTTGCTCAAATCATAGAATCATAAAATGGTTTGGGTTGGAGGGATTCTTAAAGATCATCTCATTCCAACATCCCTGCCATGGATAGGGACATCTTACACTAGATCACTACTCCATCCAACATGACATTGAACACTTCCAAGGGTGGGATATCCGCAGTTCCTCCAGCCAGTGCCTCACTAGCTGCACAGTAAATTTCTTTCTAACATCTAATCTAAACCCACCCACTTTCAGTTTAAGGCTTTACCATTTGTCCTATCACTGCATGCTCTTGTCAAAAATCTTTCTCCATCTCTCTTACAGGCCCCCTTTGGGTACTGGAAGGCTGCTCTAAGCTCTCCCGTGAACCCCCATTTCTCTAGGTTGAACAACCCCAACTCTCAGCCTGTCTTCAGAGGACAGGTGTTCCAGCCCAAGGACATCTTCATGTTCCTATTCTGGATTCACTCCAGCAAGTCCATGTCTTCCTTATGTTGAGGAACCCAGAGCTGGAGGCAGCACTCCAGGTAGGGTCTCAGAAGAGCAGAATAAAGGGGGATAATCACCTCCCTCACGCTGCTGGTCATGAGGTTCACACAGACCCTCCTCTTGAGTCAGTCAAGGTCCATGTGGCATTCCATCCCTCCAGCCAGTCGACCACACCACACAGCTTGGTGTCATCAGCAAAGCTGCTGAAGTTGTGATCAATTCCACTTGTCTGTGTTGCTGACAAAGATGTTAAACAGAGCTGGTCCTAATACTGAGCCACTGACCACAACTCTTTGAATGCAACCATCCAGCCAATTTCTTATCCACTGAGTGGTCCACCTGTCAAGTACTTGTCTCTTCAGTTTAGAGACGAGGATGTCACACATGGTAATGTCCAAGGTAGTCCTTGTCTTGCACAAGTCCAGGTAGACAACATGGATTTGAAATATCAAAGATGGCAACGTGAAACTATTAGCCATTTGAACTATCTTTTTTCTTACAGATGTTGGAGAAAGTCACATTTTGCTTCATAGAAGGCAATTTCATGTCTCTCTGATGAGCTGCAAAAACACCAAACAACCCATGTGCTACTACTGTGTCTGATAACTTTGCTTGCTAAGATGAATATGACAAATACTGGTCCAGAAAGAAGTTTTGGGAGAATACAACATACAGCTTCCCAGCTACTCTATTTCTGAGCCAAGACTGTGTACACAGACTGCAACATGACAAGTGAATACAATTTTAACATTTCTATGAGCGTGTAGCAGTGTGTGACAGCTTCAGAATAATCAACCTGTTAATAACAAAATGTCTTGTAAGATAGATTCATTTGTAAATCTTCTTGTGACAGAAAAATGCCACGAAAAATACTTTTCTCAAAGATGAAGAAGAATGCTGCTGTCATTAGACCTGAAAATCATGAAAGTCATTCATTTTCATCTGAATTCACAAAACCAGTTTAGCTGCAGATATAGGTGAAATACAGAAAGGGATTTTAAGTTGTCAGTTAAATACTATTGATAAGATACCAGCAGGTTGGAAACTCAGGCAAGATCAGTAGAACCTGAAGGAGAGAGTAACAACCACATGGTATAGAAACATGGGCCCTTCCACCATAGGTTAAAGTCTTCATCAGAGCAGGACAGAAAAACATGAAGTGCATCTGCTTTTACTGCATCTTGCAAAGAGACAAAAGGAAAGAACCTTTTACTTTCCAGTGCTGGGCTCTGAATGTTTTTAAAATAATCTGTAAATATCTCCACCCTGTAGCAAAGAAAAATAAGTTAACTGATTCTTGCCCACTGTTACCACAATCTGCTTTTTTCTCACTGTGAACAGGAAGCATAAATATAGGTTAATATGAATAAATAAAGCAGCTGTATCCAGAAACACTAGGAACATCTTTCTTTTTAATGCTATCTTCTCAGTTTTAACTCAGAATAGTGGTACAGCCTGTTTTCTCCATGGACCCACCCAACTTGCCACCTGATTGAGCCTGCAAGGGGACTGAGTCCATGGAAATAACATTCCTCAGAGTACAGATCCATCTAAAGAACCAGAGGACCTGGCTTGTTGGACAATAATGTTGCACCTCTTCCTCACTAAACACCCTCTCATCCCATGCAAAAAGCATGTGAGACTAAAAACCCCAATTCTCTTTTTGAGGGGCTTGTGTAATTTTTAGTTGAAGCTATTGGGTTTTATGTGTTTGAAGTGCTGCTCATGACAGTCAATTTTGTGGAATGTGGCAGAGTTGGGTATAATAAATTAAGTATAGGTTATTTTTGGTTTTGCAACTGATCTTGTAGATCTCTGCACAATAGAATAATCTAATAATAAAAAGCTTCACTATAAAAACATCAACTAGCTATGTTGCTACAGCTCGAGCAACAGATATGTGCTCCATGCAGGTGCAATAGGGAAAGTTCCAAGCCTATGTTACGCTCAGAGACAAACCTCCTCTCCAGCTCATTTATCTTCTTCAGAAGGGTAAGTCCTCTGCTGACATTTCTTCCTGGCTGAAATCAATTCTTTTGAACTGCTTTCATGTGACAGAGGAGTTGCAGTCATCCCACTGCAGACAATCTCCATCACTACTTTCTTTATTAGACCTTCATTTCCTAGATCGCACTCAAGTGTCATTTGCAGAGCTGGTTCCTTTGGTCATTTACTACAAAGCACAGAAGAAGGAGACCAGAAAACAGCAGTTCATATCAGTAAATGTTTATAATAAATCTCAGCATGGAGAGTTGGACTTAGTTATTACATGATGTATTGGCAACAACATGTTCATTAGGTAAGGAAGATTAAGATGTTTTTCTGATTCCTAAGGGCAGCCCTGGGGAGTTGTAGGGCCCATAACAACACAGAAACAAAATAGATGAAGGGAAACTTGGACTGACTTATGCTTTTCAGGACAAACTGAGAAAATCACCATGTAGTGACAATTTTCTATTCTAAAACTTTTCTGCAAGGGCAGGGAGCTGTAGACTCCACATTTCCAGTCTCTCTTTTCCTGACCCTATAAATAAATTAAATTAACCTTGGTCTTGCTCAAGTGGAATGAAGCCTTGTAAGCAAGAGGAAAGATATGCATGGAAAGAAAAGACACCTGAACCCATGTCTTATCTTGTTTTCCAAATTCAGGGTTTTGGGAAGAAAGAAGGTTTTAAGCCAAATCAAATAAACTTATTTTTAGGATGTTTCCTAACCTTGACAGCATAATATTTCTAGACAGAGGTTGCAAAGACTGATGAAATCCCAAGTTTGTTAATAACTTTATCCACAGAGACCTCTCAATGACATTAGGGAGGCTACCCATTAGGAAACCACTGTCTTCCTGCACAGAAATGAGCACATTTGCAAAGGCACAAAAAGAAACTATTTCATCATTACTATTTGAAAATGATAATGATGCATAATTTCTAAGACACTTTTAATCCAAGTTGTCCTGTGATTCAACTAAAGTCTTTCTTAAGAAGTGTCCTAGTCACCTACATGCTTCCTGTATAGACATTAACGACAATATAAAGACTATGCTGAAGGCTACAAGGAAAGCTGTGAATGGCCATATCAACAGTTTTTAAATGCAGCATTCAATCTACCCAAATATACTAGTACAACAATTTTTTTTAGTGTAATCAATAAATCCCTTAACATCCGTAAGTTGTGACACTGTCATTGGCTTCATTTGCTCATAGAACTTGTCAGAGCACTTAATTTAGGTGAATTCAACATACATTTTAGGCACATCAGTTTTCCTGGGAAAGTACATGTGTCAGAGATGTTGAAACTCATAAAAATGAGCAGTTGCCTGCTATTGTGAAGATGCATAAGATTTCTGACATGTCTTTTCCTCCATTATCTAGGGAAAACTCTAAAACTTAATTTGTTCTGGAGTTCATATGTTTGCAAGTTAGCTTAACATCTGAATTAAGTTCTGCCTTAGCTACAGTATGTTATTTCTGTTTGTCATATGCTAATACAGTATATCCTTCCTGAACTGTCTTTCCACTTGGTAATAAAATGTAAAGTACTGAAGAGCCTGTCACTACAAGGATGCATTTATATTGAATAATTCTTTCCATGGAAATGGAATTATTATTGGTCCTTTCAATAGGAATTCTAGGATGTTATTTGATTAGAGGAATGAGCTTTTTTAACTCACTGAATTTCACAGAATTTTGATTCAAAAACGCATTCCTATGTAATGATAAATCCCCCACACACACTTTTTTTTTTTAATTTGTCTAAATCCTATGCTGCAGTTAAGAAACTGGAAAAAAACGGAAACAAACAAAAAAAAAACAACCTGAAAACCAACAAAATTCAGGAGATTGTCAAATCAAAGAAACAATGCTTAGAATACAACTTGATTGTACTATGTGAAAGACCCTTAATTAAGTGTAGAGGAAAAAACACACTATGCAATATATCAAATCATTGTTAAAATATCCAGAAAAGGCAATCTTGCAGACCCATGCAAATTCAGTGAAATCATACAAATTACTACCACTGGGCATGTCTTCTCAGCATGATACCAAGCAGCAGGAAAGGTGTTGGGGATTCACCAAATCAGAAACCCAGCACTGAGACATCATTCTGGATGGGGACTTTGGGGAAGTTCATGGTTCCACTGCTGGGAGCACGCAAACACCAGAACTCACAAAGATCGACATCTGTTATCTGCCTTCCCTAACACCAAGTCCTGGTTTCAATTACCACCTGCATGCAGGCTGGAAGGTGGAAAGCAAGTTACCTGAGGGGCTGGCAGACCCAGAGCAGCCTTTACACTGAGAAAAACCCAGGCTGTATCCTTCATTTGCTACTGTTTAGTGTTGTTTCTAGTAACAGATAATGCAACCATTTTTTTTAAATGTTGTAGCCAGAAATATCTGTATTTTGCTAACAAAGCCTATATTTTACCAGTAACTTTCTGCTACTCAGCACTATCCCAGAAGTGTTAAAAAGGTACACAGCAAAAATAGCAAGGAAAATAGAGCTTGAAACTAATTAAGACAAGAAAGCCAAAGAAGAAGTCCTTTAAGTTCTGCTGCAATACCACTGGGGGAGGTAAAAATCATAGAGGCATATAAGCCAGTACAGAAGGAAATGACATTAAGTATTTGAGAAGTTTCCACCATATGCACTAAACCTAAGGGCAAGCAAAAATCAAAGCAAATACAGTGCTAGAATAAAAGTGAGAATTTTCTTTGCAAACACCACAACTTCCAGTTTTCTCAGAGGTCTTAAAAAAAGGTATTTTGTAAAAACCAAAACAGATCAAGATGAGAGGCAATTCCACACATTGGTCTCACTAATTTCCACAAAGGGAGCATAACACAAGCCTTTCTGCACTTTCTGTGCTGCTGCTGCCACAAGTGTGCTCCCACTGCTCCACTCTGGCAGTTGATGCTCACAGAAATGCTATCTCATCGAGCAAGACAAGGACAGCTGTACGACGTTCACCGAGTAGACCTGGATGAAAAAAAAAAAAAAAAGATGAACATTTGTCATACCAGGTCAGTAGAGTCACAAAGGTGTCGGGCCGACCTCTGCAACCTGCATGATGAACAAGCAATGACAGGGCCAGTAGAAACCCTCTGCCCAGGCTGCCTCTGGGTGCCCACCAGTATTTTCAGTGCACGAAGAGCTCAGGAGGTTGCTCCAGGTAAGAAAGTAGCTAGCAAATGATGCAATCCCCCCTGTAATACTTGCTATTTCAGCATGATTTAGCCCCAAAATGTACATGCGGCATGTGCTCAGAGGAGTCTAGACTTGAAAAGATATTTTTAGATCAAACACCTGAATGTTTAGACATTTGGGCATTTTTCAATACTGTGCAGACAGCACACTCAGCTCCAGCAATTACATGGCTATATTTATGTACCATTGAGTACCCAGCTATTGTCTCAAAACCAGGGAAAATCTCAGTTTCTAGCATTATTTATAAATCCTTGGAATAATCTCCTGTGTTTGTTCTTTATCAAAGCTTTCAGAATTAAATGAAGTTTTTGCACAAACTCATTAACTTCTGTTAAGAAGGCAGAACATTTACTTCAATCAGAACAGAATATAAAATTTGACTGAAAAATAGGAGGAGAAAATGACTCCAGAAGATGCAATTCCTTCTATTTGGTAACAGACAGATGTAGCCATATACAGGCCTTTATACAGGTATGTATGCTGTTTTAGAAGGTCTCAGGTCTCTTGTTTTTCCCTTTGAAACCTAGCTGGCTAAACTGAGTTGCCTCTGCAAAAGTCATATGGAAGGACCAAAGAGTGAATTTTGTTCCAGGTTTTCAGCAGTAGCAATGAATGACAAGTTTTATGCCATCATGGCTGGTCTCTTTAAAACATATGTGGTCCCTGCATGAGCAACATCTTCTTCTTAATACTGTAAAGTAAAAAATTAATAATGTTTGTCTCTTTTAACTGTAGAACATTCAAAGTTTCTATTTAACAAGAACTATTAAGAGCGCAGACAAGTGAATTATGTCACCATCTTAAAGGCAATGCCCTTTTTGTGAACTATGCCACAATATTAAAAAAATAGTTCTCTTCAAAAGGCAAGGAGAAAAGGAACCTAGGAAAGTATTTGTACTCACAACAAATAAAGCAGTATGTACATATAGAAGTGCAATCAAGCACTTTTGCCCTATTTATAATTCAAATCCTAAAAAACTATGATCTAAACACAACAAAGAAAAGACTTACAATTAATTATAAGATCCCTCTGTTTCACAGCTCATACAGTTTGTTCCAGCCTTCATTTGCAGATACACCTATCCCCATTAATACAGGCAGAAAGCCTATGAGTAGTGCTCTTGTTGGCAAAATTTTAACCACATGTACTTCTTGTTCATGCCTTTACATACCTAACTGAATCAGGAGCAGCACCTAGGAAATAGACAGATTCAAAAAAGTATAATATCCAAGGAAATGTTTGCAGACATTGACTGTTGAGTCAGTTCAGCCACTAAGGGTCTTCAGCATCTCCTCAAGACCTCCTATTCACTCACCACACAGCATTGTCTTGTTCTCAAAACTTACCTGGACAGGCATGGTGAACATCAAGAACTATCATAAAGAGAATGTTTTCATTAGTTAGTGCAAATAATAGCAGTTGAAAACATTTTCTTCTCTATTTTAAATATGGAAGAAAAATCCTTTTTGTTATGCAAAATTCACAGAAGCCTCACAGATTAAGAAAAAAGGATGTTGCAGGTGAAGAAAATGGGATATAGTTGAAAATACATAGCGAGAGCCTCTTTCCTTGAGAAGTGGTCAGGAGAAGGTATTCTGTACTTTGACAGAGGAGGAAAGGGTCCCAGAGAGTACTGTGCTCTCAGGTACAGTAGAATTCTTTTGACAGACCCACATCCCTCACTTGTTTGCCCCACTACCACTACTCAGGGTGTCCACCTCCCACAACACAACCCTCCCCAACACCCAGTATATCCGCTCAGGCAGAAAGCAAACACTCAAGGACAAATCTGGAGTTCACTCTGAGTGAAAAAATGCCATTAAAATTATCAAATGTATTTTCTATGTGTGCATGTTGTCAGTTCTCCCGCTCAGCTGTCATACCCCTGATACCCCTTCGACTGACAAAAATATCTGATTTCTCCCAAGTTCCACCACCAGGAAAGGGATATATGGATGGTATTCTATGCTTAAAATGAGGAGGTTTGTATTAGATATTAGGAAAAATGCCTTAATGGAAAGGATTGTAAAGTATTGGAAAAAGCTTCTCAGAGAAATGATGGAGTCCCACATCCTTGGAAATCTTCAAAATGGCATTTGAGGACATAGTTTAATAGTGAACATCACAGTGATGCAAAGTTGACAGTTGAACTTGATGATCTTAAAGGTCTTTTCCAACCTTAACAATACTATAATTCAGTGATCCTCCTAGGTCTGTGACATTTTCTAGAGGTGTCAGCATCAGACAAGAGCCCAGTGATTCTGTGAATTTTCACAGGCAAGACATGCTTCTTGCCATGGGTTTATGATATGGATGGCGCAAAATTCCAAAATGAACAGCATCTTGTTGGCAGCACTGCAAACTTTGATTGGCTCTTGCAGCCTGTACCTGTGATACAGCAGGTATTTATTTTACATGTTTAGTTCAGCTGCAGCTGATTCACACAACCATGTTATTTCCCTCAGCTTGTTGCAGAGGAACAAACAATTCCAGTGAAGTCAATGAATCCAATCAGATTCATACCTTCTGAAAGGCAGATTAATGTTCCTCAATTTTCCTTATCCATTCCCTAGGATGTGTGCAACTGTAATAACCACAATTTTTAAAGACAAGACCGAAAAACTAACTGAAAATGTGACAACGTGGCACCAGTCCAGGTGCCCAGCCCTTTGCTCACAGCTTGCAGATCTGTCACTACTGCATTGCAAGCTAAGTGATGTCTGAGCAGCCAGTGCTGTCACAGACCTAGCCTGAGACACTCAGGGCACGGATAGAAGAGGTTTTACACATTGGAGATTCTCTTCTCACTCTTGGTCATAACAGAAGTTAACATCATGAACTGAATACAGCAGAACTTGACACAGTTTAAAATTGTTGCGCCATGTCTACTCTCAGGGTATCCCCAGGGTTGAAGTCATGGGCAGGGGTACATGAGAAATAAGCATCTTCCTCCAACAGCTTTCTTCTCCAAACCTCAGTCATCACCCACAAAGAGTAAAACTGTTTTAACTGTTTTCCCATCCAGTCACTTCAACACAAATGAAATCCAAAGCCCTGCATTTGTACTATATTTCATGGTCTTATCAGAGAGCTCTTACGCAAACCAGCAGGAGTCTGACAATCATACAGTAGTCACTGATGTACGGCAAAGATTAACAATATGGAAAAACTCTAAACATGACTCCTTAACTATTGAAACACTATGTGCAACCCTTTCCCATTAATTGGTGTAGTAATGAGGGAAAGGCCTGGCAAAAGACTTAATAAATGTCAAGGAAATTTTGCAAAAGCAGAAACCACTGGTATCCTTCCACTTTCACATATATTTTACAATAAATTGATTAGAATTACTCTTAATTTAAAATTGAAATGAGGATCAGAGCCAGCAATACCACAAGCCGGTAAAAAGAGTTTGCAGAAAAGCTTACTTTAAAGGTAGACTTCTCAGGCACAGGAGGTGATAAAAATAATTTCATTGTGTTATGTGTCTCTGTGTCTTAGCAGGGAAATTTCAGAGTCCCCCTGTGTCTCAAAAAACTTTTCCTTTTTTTGTTATTATTCTGTTGTGCTTCAGATCTCTTAATTGAATCTCTTAGACATACCACTGAACTTTTCTTCAGCTCTCTTAAAATCAGGATATCTATAATTGTTAACATTTTTGATTTTTTTATTAAGTACTTATTCTAAAATCCCTACTTTCATTAAAGGAACTGTTCCCATTGAAATAAATGTCACAATTCCAGACTGAGAAGCATCATTCCCAGTTTGGTATCCTGATGCCATTTTCTATTTTTAAGTATCAGTAATAGGAAGATTTTGTACACTGCAAAAATAAAAGCAATGCCTTCATTATCTAAGTTTAGCTTAACTTAGCTGTGAAACTGTCAAAAAGAAAGCACCATCTCTATTTTTGTTGGGCCCTGCTCAACAATGTCCCCTGAAAATAAATTCAATTACTTCTTCTCCCTTTCTTTCCATTCAGTATGATGTGGTGTCATTATTTCAACCTACACAAGGATTTTTAATTAGCTTTTAAGATACAACTTTAGTAACTGCTGAGGCAACTCCTACAGTCTTAAAATTTATATCATGGTGGAGTCAGCTTTTCATTTCTGTGAGCCATCAGGAGCATGGCCAAGGATTTTCGGTCTGGACTGTTGACTGCCAGTCCTCACCTCATCACATGGGAGCATAAGCACAGAGGTGCGGATGTAATGTACATCCCTGGACAGGCAGAGCATCCAGAATGCTCTGCCTTCATCAGCGATGTTTCACCCACTCACATGCACAACATAGGGTAACCTACAGACTGTGAACTGCAACCTGAATTTCCAGAGAGTGCAAGACATCATTGCCAAGGCAGACCTGTGTGGGTTAAATAACACCTCACATCCCCCCACCTGCTCTCCTCAAATGGGGTAGTTTCTTTTTGTTTTGGGCAACTTCTTAGTTGGCTTTCCAGTGTCTTTGGGAAGGAGAATGCAGACTGCAAGTACTGCTTCAGTTGCTCTAGTTCATGGTTTCATTCAAGCTGATTAAGTTTGAATTACCTAAATCTCAGACACACTGAACTCCAAGGCTTTGACTCAGACCTGTCTTCAAAGGAAGAAGTCGCAAATAAGGACTAAGTGAAAAGAGCATGGTCATAACACAGGATGCTTCTTGATGAGGTACATAGGAAGAAAGTTCTGGTTAGAAGGTCTTCTAACAAGTGTTCAGCATGTTTTTACTTCCTTCTTCTCTAATAAGATAATAAAATATTTTCACTTCTCAAGACACTGTCTGGGTAATTACCTTAAAACAATACTTTGTTTGAAGTGGGGAGGGGTAGCGCTGTAAATCCCAATTCATGTTTTATTAAGGAAAAAGAAATATTGCTCATCTCAAAGTGTTGAACCATCTGAACTACTATGAGGTATAGGAGATCATATTTTCCCTAACCAGGTCACAGCATGCTCTGTCAGCCATTTGTAAAACCTAAACCTCCTGCAAATGATGACCTACTCGTGCTGCTCAACAGGCATAATTAATTCTCCTAAGACTTTGCACAACAGGCAGTGTACTGCTTTTACAGAAATCACCCCTCTGAAAAACCTGATCTTTTCTGTTTGCTCTCATTTCCTCTAATCAGTGACCTAGTTTTGAAGTAGAATGGCACTTTTCCAAACTCAGATGAGTTTTTTGAGCCAGCAATGAGTCCTTCTGAAGACAACAACAGAGCCTGCAAGACAGAATGTGAGACAGGCTGTGCCAGAGTATGAGGCAGTGTCCTATCCAGTGTGCCCAGTTCTGGGGCCAGCCCACCCAGCAGCTACCTCTCACCAACTGTGGCAGCCACCCCACAAGCTCACATCAAGGAAGGTGATCCTGCTTTCCATGCATGCAAAGCCCACTCCTCTAACCCCAGAAAACAACAGCACAGGCAAGATGTCTGCAGGACAGGGGTGCCAGACGCTCCAGTTACAATTGTTGCACTAAGAATGGCTTTGGGAATGTAGTGCCATAGATGTTATAATACCAAATAAGGAAGAGCCATAACTGTATTTTAGATGATCAGTACACACATGTTTGTCGGAGAACACTCTCTGAAAGGCTACCAGAACAACCATGCTGAACAGTTTATCAANCATGTTGATCATGAAACCCTTCTGAGAGCTGGAAAATCTCTTGACTGTGTGGCAGAGCTCTATTTCACGTGACATGATGGCACACCACTGGTTTGAGGGATGGTTTTATCAGGTATGCAAAGTAAAGTGTGGCCATAGGCTGCATGGTTTTTTGGTTTTTTTTGTTCCTCTCCCCATGCCCATTGCTGATGTTACATCCACAGGAATTTGAAATTGTAAACAAGAAGTGTTTCTCTGGAAAAGTTTTCATGGTTTCCAGAAAGCAGCAATTGTCTCCTAGTTTTCTGAGCTATTCACCAATGCCTCTGTACTGTTTTTCACAAAAGGTGTTTACTAATTTTACACACATTTCCAATTTGGTAACCCTCTCCATTACCCATATGCCAAGCATCAGACTGCAGCAGCTGGTTGGAAAACAGTTTCATCTCTTTCAGACAGCTTAAAATCAATGGTTTATAATTATATGAAGGTGCAGCCAGGCAAGATGTCATCAAAATGCTTCAAGACAAATGTGATGTCAGATGCCATCAAGAACTCCTCAGGTTTCCAGGACACATTCCAAGGAAATTCCTAGTTTGTTTGATATCACTCTGTACCAGAGCATATTGGCACCACGGCACGTCAAATGAAATGTGAGCCCCCTCCAAAAACACCTCCTGGAAAAAGCTGTGCTGCATCTCAAGCTGATGAAAATACTGTATAGCATATGTCGTGATTAGTGGATAGTCACAAAAGGCCAAAGCAGACTGGCAGAAAAGAGCCAAAGGCAGAAAAGGAGGACTGCTGCTTTTGCAGGAGGCCCAAGCAGAAGGGTTGAATTTCCATTGTAACACTTGTTCTTTGGGCTGCTAAAGTAATTATACCATCTCAAAGGCAGTGACCATGGTGGGATTGAGTTTATGGTACACACATACTTTCTCTACCTGTTACATGCCACTCTTTTCATGGCAGAGAAAAACAGTCCATTCCAGCTTCTCCTTTTGGTGGCAGCTATTAGCAGCAGCTTCAGAAGGATATGCAAGTATTCTCACAAACCATAGTCTGATAGCACCTTCCTTATAGGAAAATTTATTTTTCAATATCAAGCATGTTACAGAATTATATTTTTTAATGACAA
>WBMV01003680.1:0-120906 GCA_013396655.1 Campylorhamphus procurvoides
ATCTGGAAGGTAAAGGAAGACATTTCTATATCGGACAAAGAGAAATGCGAGGTTATTTACCATTTCCATTGCAGGTTTCAGGCAGAAAATATATGAGAAAAATAAGCTGTTTATACCTTATATTCATTGAGAGATTAAGTTTATAGAAATATTAGGCATGCTTATTAATCCGTTATGAGCTACTCCTTTCCTGATAATTCTTTCATTTTTCCACCAATTGTATTCTGTCCCATAGATATTATTAGCATTTCAGTATAATAAGCTAAAAATCAGCTTGTGCAGTAGTTTACAACTCACAGAAATGGGGCCTATTTAATTAAGAAGGCCTTTGGAATCCAACCTATGTAAGTACATCACAATTTCAGGGAGGCAAGAATCATTAACATTTCTTTATTGCTGTTTTACCAGTCAAAAATGAGATCTCTCTTAGGTTTGAACTCTTCATAAGGCTTTAAACTATACTGTCTTGTCGATAACCAGCTTTTCTGAAGATGAATGTAAAACCAAATGCACTCCTGTTTTATGCCAAGGACTTTGACCTCTGGGGAATGATTAAAAATTTCAAAAGGAAAAACTCACAGTGGTAACACACTACATCACCATGGCTGTTCTTCATTGAGATCAAGGGTTTTTTTTATTGGTTGAAATATTAAATGAAATTTGCAGGAATATGCTTTAATGCATGTATATTGTTCTACAGTTGCTTTTAACCAACCTAAAAGTGCAGAGTGCTTGCATATACCCATTAATAACTGTGCAAATGTGATAGTTTAAAAGAATGTAATTTATTTCTTCTAACTTGATATCACAATGCTCAAACTAGTATGTGAAGTTTTAAATAAATATCCTTTTTGTTGTATTTTTAAGGTAAAAGTCAAATGTGTGAGGTTCAAAGCAACACAACAGACACGTCATGAGAAAATGCTGTCTAAAAACGTAATTATTGTCAATTCTGCCAAGCTGGGTTAACAAATTAGAAAATCTCTTTGCAATACAAAATTCTTCACCCTGTCAATAGTTATTAACATAATTCTATTTGCTCTTTTCTCTAGGCTTTTGAGCTTCTCATTCTAGTGTCCTGGTTTTGCCATCTTGAGGTTCAGTCAATAAGTTCACAGTGAGAATTTTTACACTGTTAATGCATTCAATTATCAGATATTTGTTATTTCCTTAGCGGAAAAGGATGGTTTACAACAATATATTTCTTCTCTGAGATGAGTGTATAGATTTTGGATTTCAGTGGATTACACAATGATTTTGGAGGTATTATTCATATCACTTAAATCAGTTAAGAAGTTTCCACTGTTTTGGCACATGTTCCTCTATTAAGAGAAGGCATGTGTTTTGACTCTCATATACTCAGTCCTTCAGTTCATCTGCCTATATAACAAGCAAAGAAAAGAGCATGCCTGTGTGACTGTCAAAACCAATTCTTACCACATGAGAACTCTGCATTCCTGGCCATGTGTGCTGGCTTCTGGCACTAGGGGAAGGCACAGTGAAGGATTTTTTTCCTGCAGTGTGACCCTGGACTCTCCAGAAGCAATGTGCTGTAGCTCCACAGCATAGGATTCATCCATTCCCATTTATTTGGCCTTGCAGAAGGCAAACAAGAGTGCAAGGCACTCCTGTTCTGAAAGTCACAGGGGCTGCTATTTACTGCCTCGTGCTTATTCCATCACTTCTGCTCCGACACCACTGACTGTAGCCAGGGCTCCCCTGGCAAGCAAATAACACTGCCAGACCAGAAGCTGGAGATTTTGATGTAATTCTGTTGAGGCTAGATATGAGGATCATTGATGCATTTTGAGTGAGTATGGGTTTGGGTTTTTTCTTAAAACAAATGAAGACAATTAGTCAATACTGCAATTTATGAAATTTTTGATGGACTCTTCATCACTGACAATTTTAAGCCGAGAATGCAGGTTTTCTAAAGCACCCTGCATCAGTCATGATTGAAAACAGGGAAGTTTGTTAGTTATGCAGAAAGTTGATTTCACAAAGGGCCTTTCTGGTCTTTCAGAGTTGGAGCACCTTTTTGTTGTCATTAAATCAAAGCCATTTCTGCATCAATAATGAACTGTTTGTTTATAATGTCAATTGCTTTGGCTTAGTGTCTGATAAACTCTTCTCTTCCAGAATTATTCCAGATTTTCCATTTATGTGGAAATAACATAGTAACATCATCCAGGATTATTTATTTTTGTTTTTTTTTCCTCTCTCCTGCAAACATCCGTATGTGCTGATGAATCTATTAACCATAATTTGAATGTTTTCAATCAGTTTTATAAAGGCAACATTTATTTGTAGATAGTGCCAAAATTTTAAAATCAGACTGTTATATGGCACTAAATGAAATTCTTTGCAGTGATATGAACATACTATGTCAACACAATTATGTTTATCAGAGAGACTAAAATCTTGTCAGGGACCCTACCTTCTATCAGTTTCACAACTTCCAGCTTTAGTGCAGAGAAGAAAAATCAAGATAGCTTTTCAGTTTAATTCTTAAAGGACTAACCTGTCTTCCCAAAAGGTAGGCATTTATTTGCATAACAATGGCTATGGATTGTTCATTTTCAGGACCTTTTTTACACTGCTCCAGTAACTGACAGATGAACTGGAAGATAGGTTTCATTTCACATACTTTAATTATATCACAGCTCTAGGACCATCCAGCTTGGCTGCTGAGGCAGAGAAACACTGCACATTCTCATTAATAATAATGTCAGAAGTTTTAATTAAAAAAAGTCTTGAGTCAGAAACAGGTGTCTGGATTCTCATAGTTGTAGAGCATGCACTTGTTCAAAATCTCAAAGCTGATGGACGTGTGTTTGTTTCAGAGCTAATAAATCTGATTCTGTGAGCAATTTCTGCTTTGATAAGTGGAGACAGCACAATACATAAGGTTTGTGCTCAGAGAATATTCTAGAGCAGCAATTGGCTTTTACAAGTTGTCAGAGCTTGATTGACTTCAGCATCATTGTTCCAGTTTGCACTGTCTGGATATTTGGCTCTGCATCTGATTGCAATTTTTCATCCCCCACTCCACATCTAAAATTCTCATCTAGAAGATTTACCCTACTCCTGAAACTGCAGGTGTTCAAATGCAGGTGTTACAAACTTTCAACTCTTTTCTTCCGTTGCACTGAATCCTAATCTGTGAGAGGAACCCACTGTATCTTGTGCATAATGCACAGATACTGTGTTTTGTTTATGGAAACGTCTAAAATTTACAGCTATAGTTTTACTCATCATTATCACATAAACACACAAATATCTAGGTTGAGTGTCTGCATTTGTCTGGGATATTCAAACCAGAAATAATTGTATTTTCCTGCCTTTGTACTGACAAGCCCTTCGGTGGTACAGAGATTTTTCAGTCCTTGTTCAGTCACCATTAAGCACAACCTTTCTGTTTTCCATTTAGCATTGTTTATGTCATACACCCACAAAGGCAAATATAGCCTTTCTGTCCGCTTCCCCACACCACAAAGACTACTGATCAATAAAAAAGAAGGCTACCTTCTCTTCTTAAGGGACCGTAGGTTCTAGAGTTCAAACAAGGTAAGAAAAATAGCAAAAGCACTCTTACAAACCAGAGTCACCACAGCCCCCTTCTGACTCAGAAGCTAGCGTGGAAAACACTTCCTTCCTTAGCCCCAAACACCACATCAGCCAACTGTTGAAATATTCATGTGTTTTCATCTAACAGGTGAAACAGCCTATTTGAACATTCCTAGTGAAGAAATAGTTAATTCTTATGTAGCTGAATGCAGAGTCAGATTTAGGTAGCCCTCAAAGCCAGAGAAAAATCCAGGGTGTCAAAGACTGTGAGTACCTACCTGTGGTTTATATCTAGTGGAAGATGAAGGAGTTCAGCCCTTTTGAAAATAGATCCCGTTCACAGAAGGCCTAAATCCTTCTGTTAAGAATGGAAATTTGGACACTTGTGTAATATTTCCTCACTGGCAAGGTGATGAGTTCAGACAAAACTGCTTGTTTAACACTGTTCCACCCGCTGCCCTAAGCTGAAATGTAAAATATATTTACACTATTCCCTAGCAAATACTTGACTAAGCTTTAAGAACCTTCAGTGGTGTCAAGTCCAGTTCTCCAGAGGCAGTCTTTCCAAGATTTTTATTATCTTGAATAATAAAGCATTTCCTCCTTTGCAGCAATTTGTGCTCATTGTTCTCTGTTCAATCCTCAGTGGATGTGAATGATGGTTTGCTGCCTTCATGTTCCAATTTTCCAGTTTGACAAGCTGGAAGACCACAGTTTTCTCACTTATGTCCTCTCTGTGCACAACCAGCCCAGTCTTCTTATGTTTTCTTGTTTTATACATTGTATAAAACACTCCTCTCTATACAAGACAACAATTTCGCAATGACATGTTTGTCTATATGGTGGCAGTAGGCCAGCAAAGTGAAGTGCACAGAGAAATCTTGTCAGTTGCCTTTTGATGTTCATATTATATTAAATAATATAATTTAATATATTAAAAATATTAAATATATAAAGCCAAAGCAAACTTTGTCCTTTATGCATTCCTACCAGATTGCTATGGGGTGTTTTTGTTCATGTCATCTGGACAAGGACATGAGCGTTACACTTAAAGTTTTTGGAGGTAGTAAATTTTTCATGGTAGTAAAAGTGACAGCTGCCTGTGTGGAATGGTGGAAGGAACGGGTTTGAATGATCTGGTAAACAAATGTCAGATAGAATTCAGTGTAGATAAATTGATGAATGTGGGAAAAAGTTGTGTGAGCTTCCCATATTGGGGTCCAAACCAACATTACCTCTCAGTGGGAAGATCAGGGTTTGGCATAGTCAAGTTCATCAAAGGCAGACAGGGATCAAAGGCTTGAAACAACTTCTGTTTGTATCTTCTGACTTCAAGAGATCCTTGGGGTGAGACCCACAAGATCACAACAAGCTTGAAGAAAAAAATGAGGACTTTTCTCTGCCTCTTTATATAAACAAAGAAGTATTGTATGAAAATAATGGAACTGTGGTCTAATGAGACAGGAGGAAACAGTGCATTGCATGTTTCGTTGTAGACTTGTGAACACTTTTGTCCAGGATATTGTGGCTGCAGGATTCAAGGGAATTCACCATGGGCTCAGGGAGAGACTGGACAATTTCAAGGAAAAGAGCTTCAGTGAGCATAACCAAATACAAAGAAAAGTGCATAAAGCCCAGGAATCTCCTGAAGAGGATATGATTAGAGGGTGAGAAAGCAGGATAAGACCTCCTTGTACTGAATTTAGATGCTGTTGGTTTGTGGAGAATATTAGGCCTCATGGACCTTCAATGTGCTGCCATGTTTCCTAAAGTCAGAACAGTGCACTGAATTTTTGCCAGGTGCAACCAATATTTCTTCTTCGGAGAAGATGAAAATGAAATTCTGGGCTTGTTGAAGACAACAACAACTTTCTCGTTGATGTCAATAGATAAGCACTTCATTCCAGGAGCTTTGTCCACAATAAATTTCCATGGAAGCAAACACTGAAACAGAGAAGCCTGCCAGGATGCTGAAATTTTTGAGAAAATACTGCAAATTCAAGGTACAGCACAATGTTAATTGGATTATCCCAAATGCACAGCAAGAATGTCCCAAGTGGTGATTCTCTGAGACAAACTTAACTAGAGTAATATTTTGATTTATCATATTTAAGCTCAGAAACATTATTTTAGAAATATCATTTTTCTTAAAATAAAATTACTGTGACCATATCATTGTAATATCATCTCATTCCTGTTTTGAATTAGAGCAATTGAGACATTTACAAGATTTTGGTAAAAAGTTGAAGTTTTAGGGCAGGAAATGGTAGATGATTTTGGAAATGATTTTCACAGAGTTGACACTGTGGCTCGATTAATGGTTTTATTGTAGGACATAAATATAGTGTTACATACGGAGACACTTAATTGGAAGTTTAACTTTGTTCTGATCTAAAAGCCCTCTCTCTGTTCCTGAGGTGTGACAACCTCATATGTTTGATCTGATTGAGACATTGATCACTGCAGTTTGAGCTCTGATACCCTGCAGAGACAGAACCATGTTTCCCTCTAAGGAAGATATAGCATTTTTGTAAAACCATATGGCACAAACACTGCCCCGCCCCTCCAGTGGATACACTACTGGGGACTAAATACTGTATGAAGTGTCATAAATGGCGAGAAATACAAGACAGTGCTGGGTCACTTAATGGCAATTTGAACACTTCATAAAAACTCTAAAGCTTTATGGAATAATAATGAGATTGCATCAGTTCCCAGAAAGGGCTTGGACACCACAAGAAAATGCATGAGTATTTGAGTGCCCAGAGAGGACTTCCATTTTCCAGCTAATCCTCTACAAGAATCATAAGGCCATGATATATATAGTTAAGTAGTTAAAGTGAAAACATGTACAGAGATATGTAAAGTAAGCTCTTATATATTGCTTGTTCTATAACAGTGCTCAGTAATCCAGTCCAGGGGCTGACACTGGTGTATAAGAAGCACTATATACACAAATATCAGGGAACTTGCCTTTTAGGTGTGATACTTAGGTCAGGCACTTACACAATATGAATCACTCTTGTCTTCTCCTTGTATTTAATTGTAGGTGGATTTTTTTGTGCTATATTATAGCAAAATTTAAAGCCTGTCACGGTGTCCTGTCAGTTCTCAATTTTCTTATTTAATCTTGCCAGCACATTCTCCTGCCTCAACTGTTGGGTTTTTTTGATATTAGTTTTAAAAACACCTACAGCTGCCAAGTCAAAGTACTGGTAAACATGCTCAGGGGTATAGATAATTAGGATAGAGGCAATAGAATACCATTCTTTGGGTAAATATGTACTTCAGAGGGTGAAGTGGTTTTAATTAGAAAACTGTGCTCAGAGGACATTGGGAAAGACATGGAATTACATAGGTAAGGACAAAGAGGCACTGAAGGGCAATGTCACAAAGCACTGTTGGCTGGTAAATGTCATTACATCATGTAATTATGTGGAGAACTGTAGTCTGGAGGAGCTAGAACTGAGGCTTGCCCTACAGCTGTGGCAACACAAGTGGCTCAGATAATTCTTGTGATACTTCCTCTCACCTTTTCCAGCAGCAGAACATCACTGCCCCTCCATCAGCCATAGGACTATTGTGCTTTCTGCATGTCAAGGCTTCTGACAGATTCTTGCTCACATACACTACCCTGATAGAAATCTTGAGCCCGGGCACCATGCTGGCTGGCTGCTAATTAGAATGATACATCTTCCTTCTTGCTCGTATTCTTTATGCAAAATTAAACTCCTGTTGGAGTTCATAGTGGAACATCCCACAGTGGATTTTGGGAGGAGATAATCCCATGGAGCTGATTGTCTACTTGCTGTACATAGATATACACTTCAGTATAACATGTTATATCTAGATGTATGCCATGGTATAACTATATAATTCATGTATATCAACTAGGTATATCATCAGGGTGTAACATCTAGGCATATCATGCTATGGATATAATTTAGTCTTTAATCTGAAGGCTCTGAAATGAGCTCCTTTCAGAGCAGTGGTGCCAGAAAAAGGTGACTAATGGTCTGGTAATTCTTAAATTCTCTTTTTAAAAATTCTTTTGTGGTAAAAGTTTTCTATCAGACATTCCCAATGTTATTTTTTATCCTATTAAAATGCACATTCAAGTGTCCCATTATCTAATAAGCAAATTTGCTAATATTCTAGTAGAATCATGTTTGAATGCAATATATTTTCTGTTTCATAGCTGTGAAGAAGTGCACATTCTTTACTCTGCTGTAGCACAGTAGTGTCTCACAGCCTGACACCCACAGAAAGCAGTGCTGAGACTCACAAGATTCCTACTTCTCCACAGTCATTTATCCAAACTGACATGTGGGCTTTAAAATAAATGTTATAGCTGGGAGGGTTAAAACTGTGAGCTTCATACAATTCCCTTTTCATAAGAGACACAAAGCTCTTTGTTATGCAGATTTGTGTCTGTACCCAGTGATGTACTTCATATCTCATGTGCTGCTGTTCCTTCCTACCTTCAGTCCTACGATGATAGAAGCTGTCTCATGTGGGAATAGAAATCTGCAGGTGGGATCTCTAATATGAAGTAAGGTAGGAACAAGCAGCTGAAGACATACTGAGGGTATTAAGAGATGGCTGATGAGCTTAGGGCCACATCTGCACTTACCCTGAGGCAGCTAACTGAAAATAATAGCAGTGGCACATATTTTATCCAGTTGTTTTTGAGTGCAAACCATTTCACAAAGCTGGTTAGAAAAGCTGTAACAGGAACTGCAGCCTCTCTTTGCCTCAATGACTTGTCCACCCAGGAAATTGGTAATAGTGCCGTTCTGTGCCATGAGCCAGTCCTGTCCTTTGAGGTCATTCCCTGTAGCATTTCATCTGGAACAAAACTCTAGGTGGGAGAAAAGAATAAGATATGAAAGATGGGAGAACTGAAACAATCTGTGGTAACTAGTTCATGTAGCTTTTTAGGGGCAGCCTGGCTGAGTAGTACCATTTATGTGATGGCTTGAGCAACTATCAAATGTGGAATCCTCCATGGTGGAATTATGCAGGTGATGGGAAAGGCTTTATTTTGCTGAGGAAAGTGGATGCATGATTGGGGTGTTTTCAACGGAGATGCTTGTTACTGAGCACAGTAAATGTTGACTATTTCTTGTTACCAGGTGCTGGGGTACTTGGGAAATTCAAATATGGTTGGAGAGAGACCTCATTTACCAGATCTTTCTGCGAGAACAGGGTACCAGCTTTAGCAAAGCCTCCACTTCTGCCTGGACAACTTGGGATATCTAATTTGTTATTTTGATCTACTGACCTTTGATTGTCCTAACAAGTAATTGCAGGCATGGAGTCAGCATCCCACCTGAGACCACTTCACCCCAAAGACAGGCAAGCAAGTGCTAATGAATAATGGATAGGTAAATGCAATATGCATTTCCACGTCAGTGAAATTTTTTTCTTTTTTTTTTTTTTTTTTTTTTTCTTCTTGAATGTCACAAGTTTCAACTCCTAACACTACAGGTATTTAAAGTAGTCACACTCCGTGCTGCAGGACCTTTTCACCAGGAGAAAGCTTTCATACCAAAGTGAAAGAGAAAACATTTCAGAAGCTAAGTTTTTCTTGGTTGCCTTTTTATATATTTATTTTTTTTTGATTCATTTTGTAGATAAAACTCCCTACTGCTTTTCTCCTAAATAAAACATAGCAAGATTAAAATATATTTGCATGTATGCTCTGTGATATCTTTTTATTCCTGTTTTAGTTGACATAAGATTTCTTCTTGCATGTTTTGCATTGTCATTCATTGCTTCCAGCAGTCTCAGAGGTAGTGCAGAGTCACTGGCTCTTCATGTCTTTTCTGAGAGTTCCAATGAAGACAAAATTTTATTAAATCTGGAGCTTTAATTTTTTAACAGCATTTGCTTTTGGAAGCTTAATTGCCCCCCTATTTCATGTAAGAAATACAATTCATGTAAGATAAACACAATGAAGTGTTTATCTTCATTGCTTCAAGGTAAGTGTGAACAAGATTATCTTCCCTTTGACCCTGGTGTGCCAAGGGGTGCAGTCTGCAATGTCTGTAGGGTAGGTTAGGGGAGGAAGGGCACATGCACGATGCTCACCATCCTTCCCCATGGTCTGGAAAATCTTCTTCCAATACACATGGCACTGTGGGGATTACTGGAGACAGTTTGGTCTCCAAAGGCTCCCCTGTCAAGTTTCTTTTCAGGTGCCTTCACAATTTCACAAAGGTTTCTACAATGCAGCAACTTATATTATGAGACAAGACCAGAGGGTGCCAGGGAAGGGGGAGGGACCTTCTAGGACTTTATTCCTCTTCCTCAGAATAGGAAGCTGCTGCTGTGAGTGTTTAAGTCAATGAAGCATTGAATTTGCTGTCTCCTTGGGCTCGGATCATTAGCTGTGGTGTTATTATAGGTGTGCAGGTTAATCTAGGCCTGTTGCAATTCTCTGGGTAATTGAAACATGGGGGAAAAGCCCCATCCATCATCAACCTCTTCCTTTATTGGTCACCTTCCCTTTGAGCACCAGGGTCTCTTTTCCCTAGAGCATGTTACAGGGCTTTTACTAAAAAGACAAAGATTTTCAGGCAAGGAGGATTTTGCTCAGCAGAGATTTTGGAAAGTGCTGAGCAGAGCTTGATGGCATGTAGAATTATGCACTTTTTTAAAAATAAACTTTCTACTGAACATGATTGATTATATTTCTTTTTTAATGATTGCATCTGGGGTGAAAATGATGGCTAGAGGGCTTGGATATAATGACAAAGATAACTCATATCTGAAGCAGGATCACAGTTCAGGGAAAAAGGTCTGCAGAGAAGAAGAAAGCTGCAAAACCAAAGGAAAATAAAATGTGTTTGTGTAACAGGCATCATTTCCTGGGAAGGAGGGGCAGGTACAGCAAATAAGAGAGCAGAATTCTTTCATAATGACAGTAGCAGAAGTGCCATGGTCCTAGTTCTCAACAGCTGTAAATAGCTATACACCAGGAAATAAACAAAAGCTTCTTGAAGCTTGTCTTTTATTAGTAATATTAACCTTTTCCAAGAAAGTCTAGCTAGAAAATCACTTCAAATAAGGTGTTTCAAGAATAGGCTCATTATGTCCCGCAGGTTCATGGTCTGTCATTTACATGAAGGGTATTGCACATTGTGATCTAAATATATAATGAATGGTTTCAGACACTACTGGAAGGAACTGCTTTTTGAAAAAAACGCACTTTGAGTGCTTGGAGTCTGTTTTTTCTGATCATAAGCATCAGTGCCAATAAAAGTGATCTTGATATAAAAAAGCAGGGACTTGAGTCCTGAGTAGTCCTTGAGTAGGGTTGAGTCTTCTGTCACCTGATTGTTGGAATAATCACTAGTGAAACAAAATAGCATTTGTTTTTCATAAGTCCATTCTCAAACAACTAAAAGAAATGGTATTAATACAGAAAGTCATAAAACTTAGAAGGCAAGTATATTCCCAGCAGAAAAACTGGCAAATGTAACAGGGAGAGCATCAAGGCTGAAAGGGAGAGCATCAGAAGAAAGGAGGGTTGGGAGATCTGAGTACTGATAATATAGGATATTTTGCACACTATAGTAAAAATCCTGTTAAGTGGATTATTGGACTGGAATATGATATTATTTACACCAACTCAGTGCAATATTATTTACAGCTGCTGTATATTTCTCTTATTTATGTTGATACAAACTAGGACAAGAATTGGCACAGAACCTCTTAGAGCAATTATTTAAATTAAACCTCACGTTCTTGTCTTTGGTTTTTTTCCAGTGCTGATTGGGAATTCTCTGTGTGATCATCTAACATGAACCCTCATCTTCTTCATGAGCCTTTACTTCTTCCCAATGCACCCGTGTAGAAATTATTTCCAGGACAGTAGAGGGTGATGTATTGTTTTCATACTAAATAGCAAGAATAATCTCCAATCAAGTAAGTTATGGTGTTGTCAGTAAGGTATTAACACACACTGAAACAATGTAGTGACTGGTGAGTGATGCTGAAGAACTTGCCATGTATTTAAGCTATATTATCTCTATATATGCAACTGTTCCACAATCTGTGGGATATTGGAATTATGTAAGAGTGCACATATGCCTTTTAAAACTATATATAATGTACATAATGCCTTGTAAGCTATAGAAATCAACTAGGCTACAGATGCAAGCATAGATCAAAACTTCATCCCTCAACTATGCAGTAAGACTAGAGTAGAAAGGTTAGCCTTCTTTTTCCTACCAACTGAGAAAATTGCTGTTTGGATTTGGGAACATATTTCCCACAGGGACAAACACTCCCACTGTTCCGGGAGGCAGAGATGCATCTACTGGTTGTATGTTAACACAGGAGCTTGTGAGGCCCTACAGTGGGCTGACAGTCATGTGACACTCAAAATGGTTTTGCACCTCGTTGTGTATTGGCTGGAAAAAAGCAAAGAAATAGCAGATTCTTCAACCTCTTAATTTTTCTTACAAAATCTGCATTTCTCCCCTTTTCACAAGGGAATATCATGACATGTTTTTCTTCAGGTTCATAATCATAGTGTGATAAATTCTTTATTTTTCAGCTGTAGTAATACCTTCAGCAAGAAGGTCTTAAATTGGGTATGCGTGACCTCGTGGGCCAGAAGTATCAGTATCAACATGTAAACTTGCTCTAATCATGGAAATTTAATGTGAGTCATACTGGATAAACTAAAACCTAGGGACTTAAGTCTGTAAACTGGCCAGGTCAAACCATTACGTAAAGAAGAAAAGTAAGTCAGAGTAAGCAGGAACTCATTTTCTGGTTTTGGATTGGATATAAACATACCATTGACCTTGATTTTAATACCAAATTGTTTGTTGGATATTCGGCTCTCCCCAGAGGCAGCTAGGAACTGGTTTCTGATTTTCTTAGTGCATGTTTGAGATTATCAGCAATATCTCAATATTTTTCTCCCCAGTTCCTAATTAACAGAAATAAAATTCTTAGTATAAAAGTTTAGTGGCTATAAAACATGAGCTCAAAGTTCACTTTCTTTCAGTAGTAACTTCATTTCTTAGTCCAAGAATAGCTAGAATATTTGCAGCAGATAAAGACAAAAAGAGGCATTCAGAGAAAATTATTTTAGTGCCTCATGGAAAGGCTACTAAAGGAAATGGCAGTCTTTTATATCCACCTTGATCAGAAACTTATTTCTGTAGGATTTGTTCAGTTCTGCAATTTCTATTTCAGTTTAATAAACAGATCCAGAGGGACAAAATTCGCACATCACCCACAAAACATCTCATGCATCTGTTTCTAGAAGTTGCTGCATAGCTTTTGCTTTCAGCTTTGCTGTTGAATATGAGGCATTTAAAAATGTCATTACCTTCTGCAGCACTAAGAATTCTGCAGTAAGCAAAATGTCAGGGAGTAGGTACATGAATTCCCTCACATTCTTGCTTTCATGCCACTGCTGTATGTGAGTTAACTCTTCTTGCCTGACCCATAGTTTTTCTTTCAATTAGCAAGATGTTTGACTACCAAAACATATAATCCCTCGAGTTCTCTTTCTTTTCATGTGGCTCATTGCCTCCCTTATCTGCTAATTCAGGTTAAGCAAAGTTTTTGTCGATGAAAGGCAGGCACTGCATTCCTTTTTGCCATTTCAGAGAAGTCTCCCGAGATTAATTTATAATTTATATTCATTTACATTAACATGGCTTAAAAACTCACTTCTTGCCAACAACCCAAAACTTATGATCCTTCCTTGAGCTTAGAAAACTGGTGAACAGGTGTGTGGAAACAGATTGTCTTGATCGGTCCATCCCTCTCTTCAAGTTTTAATATTAAGCTACTCACAGCTAAATTTGCAGTAACTTCATTACAATGGCTTTTCTTACTCATGTGAAAATTTTTGCAAATGATTTGCAATGTATTTGCCAGCCCAGTAGGTCCCTTAGCTGCGTTTCTAATTCATGGTGCTCAGAATTCATCACTTGCACACAGTTGCTGGTGATTTATGTAATTTAAACTGCCCCTAATGAAGTGACTCCCAGAAATCTTCGATGAACACATCTCAGCTCTTTATTCCTGAAACCCATTGGTGTTTGTACCTCTGGCAGATGTTGTCTGTCATTTCTCCTGATGATTCTGTTGTTTCCATCCATCTGTATCAGAGGTGTTTGTGTCTCTCATTCCTTATCTAACACTGGCTCTGTATTGCTGTAACAGTGACCATCTTTCTCTTTTTCACTGAACACCTAGAAAAGAAGAGTCCCAACACATCACCAAAGATACCTGGTGAAAGTTGATTTAATGGAAATATTAATACATTCAGTGCTGTCTAAAAAGCAGACAAAAGGTTGTGACATATGTGTGCCAGTTCAAAACCAAAATAATTTCTATTAAATACAACTGCTTTCATCCATTTTCAAATCAATTCAGAACGTTATACAGTTGTGTTATGGTATTATTCACTCACTCTTAAACTGTAGAGGAGCTCCCTTTAAATAATACAGAAAAAATTCTGAACTGAATCAAATACATAATAGACATAGTGAGATCCATAACAGAATGGAATTTTTTCAATTAATGTCTAACTTGTTTGAATGGCATTAAGGGCAAAGGTAGGGTTGGGAGGCTAAAGTGTTGTGTTTCACCAAAGCAGGATCAGTGGGATGTCTAGGGCTGTTCTTGTTGGCATTCCTGTTCTCAGCAGGAGCAGGATTTTGTCCAGAAAGTGCTCAAAAGTTTTCACTTACCAGGCCCATAATCCTTAACCAAGTGCCTTTTTCTAGTGGACCTCCAGTTTCTGTCCTACCTCTTCCCTCTCATTCAGAGAACCAGGATAAACCCAGCCTTGCATTGGATGAGGGGAAACTCTGCAATATTCGGCAGTGCCAAGTGTGGGAATTTATTGCCCCTGTCTAGTGCCCCATCCTACAGCCATGTGAGCTGCAAGGGTATTCCTGACAATCAGAGGGGTGTCAGGTTTGCAAACAGACAGCTCTGCTTTCTAGCAAGTCTTCCTTTTGGTCTACCCAAAGAAGGACTGGTGAGCAAGATGAATCTCTCTGGTGGTTGTGTGGCTTCAGGGTTTCAGAACAGCTCTGCATGTGCACAACACAAAGTAAAAGGATACCAAAGTCCTGGCTGACAGTATATTGTAAATCTAACTGTGAAACCCACCTATTAGGCTTTACTTTGTGTTATATATATAATACCCCCTGATTTTATCATCATACATCTGTTTTAGAGCAGAGGGTGTGTTAGATATACTTAATTTTTTAATTTTCTTTAATTTTTTTCAATTTTTTTCTTTTTTGCCTTTGTAATATTTCACTTTGGATTTAAAGTTCTTGGCATGAAACCAAAAGACAAAACAAAACCCATAGGCAATGTAATCCCAGGAAGAAAGACAAAACTCTCTTAGCAATCTCTGTTAAAGAGCTACTTTGGCCATATGGAAAAATTGTTACTCCTTCAGCACAGAAATAACAAGGCACAATTGCTAACTGAAATGACAAATTCTTTCTATTTAGTATTAGGGAGAGATTGTGCACTGACAGTATCACCCCGGCCGTGCCATTAAAATGGAGCAGGAAATAAGGAAAATGAAGGTGATAAAGAACAGTAGTGCTCACTATGGAAAGCCCCAAATGTTTTGTAGAATCAGGCATTGATCCACTTGACTTTAGAGAGGGCAGCATTGTATCAGTTGGTTGAAAGATGCCAGTACACTGTACTATCGAGCTTATAAAGAAGTCTGTGACTTTTTCAAATTACTACAAAACTGCAGCAGATTAACAAAATGCCTTAGCACGTAGAGTGGAAAAAAAAAATTAAATATTTTATGTGCTCTGAATAACAGCAGAAAATACATCTTTATTTCATGTTTTAATAAACTTTAAAATTGTTTCCTAGAAGAAGCCTGCATCCAAGAAACTATGCTTTTAATGTAAATATTAAGCAAAAACTTGGAAGTTATTAAAGCTTCATGAGAACACCTAAACAGGGCATTGCTGAATTTCTTTCTATTTGTCTTCCTTCAAAAAGATATTGTAGCAATAATAGATGTAAGGCAATAATGGATACATGCTTAGTAGAAATATTCAGAAAACCAAGATCATAAATCTAATAATACCGAGGAAATGATGAATCTGATTCTGGCATTTTTTATATTGCTGAATAAAAATATCTCCTGAGCTACCAGTAGAGCCACCTGTAAGTGATAGAAAAAACAGTCCTTGTACCTTGCAGGAAGAATAAAAGACTGTAAATTATTGCATGTGTTAGTTTAAATGTGAACAGAATAGTTAATTATACTGCAAAATTAAAAAGGATGTTAATCAAAATGAGTGCATTTTGCAGGTAAGGATTAAGCTATATTTGAAATATTTTGGGGGCTTCCTGAGGTGGGGATGTTTTACCAAGTAATCTCTTGATCATTTCTAATCTCTCTACTTGTCCCTGTGATGGGTAGAAGACTATTGTTCTTATAAATAAACATTTCACAAATGCTCTTTATTTGACTGAACAGGAAAACTCATTTGTCAGACAAGAGGGGATCTTCAGGGCTGATCCAAACAAATTAGGTGTTTTCCGAATAGGTGTTCTGCAGATTGATTACTGCATATGCCTGACAGTTTAGGAGAGGGAGGACACACACAGGATCCTGCCTCTTGGCTGTGCTGGATCTTTTAAAATACGTTGGCGTGTTGCCAACCAAAGATTATCTTTGTTGTTTTGTAATTCTAATAAACAGCTTTAGTGATTGGTTAAATTACTTGTGCAGTTTCAATCAAATCACAGCAGCTGTTTAATTTACAAAGCAGTTAGGATCATCCTCTCAACAAATGGGCTTTTGAGCAAAATAAGCAAGTGTGAATGCTTTCTCTCTTCCAGATATCGTTCAGTAAATGTTGCTATATTAGAGATATCAGACTTTGGATCAGTAGAGTGCATTTAAGTTAACCAGGTGATAGGGTTGTATGTGTAACAATATCTGACTTAGACAAGGCATAAAGATTTTTCTCTCAAGACAGTAAGACCAAAATGAACAGTACAGCTTTGCAGGTGCACTGTGTTCTGACAAGGCAATGACATCAAGGATTAACTGCTCTGGGTCATTACTTTGATGTGTTCATTCACAGACAATCCTGTAAGACATAAGACAGACCAGCTGAGATTTGGTTTACGTAGGAGTCTTCAAATGATTAATTGGTGGATGAAGGTCATATTTATTTCTTCCAAATACAGTTACTACAGATTGTATCATCCACAGGTGTAATCCTTGTTGATGTACTGTACTAGAGAGCTGAATAAATGCAAATAAATATCTGTTCTCTTGTGTAAACATCAGCTGGGAAAGTGCTAGAAATGTATGGAATCAGCCTGAAGAGTTATCAGTTTCTGAGATATGATCTTATGTCTGAAACCCACTAGACACTAAACTATTGCTACTTATTCCACTCAGTTTGGCTGCTTATTTGAAGGTGAACATGTGAGGGCTGCATTTCCAAACCATCTGTGGACCCATGGCAAAAGGACCACTGCGGGCATAATATAGGATCTGAACAGCACCTAAACCCCTGGATTTGGTGACCTGTGTAATGTAGAAGTGAGTTGCAAAATGTTATCTTACATTGTATATCTGTTAGTTTGCATATTCAAATGTATAATTTTTTTTTATGATTCAATTGCCAGAACAATTAGCATATTGAGGAACTTCATATGAAGAAATTGGCGATTAATATGGTAATGTAGGTTCATATTTGTGAAGTCAGGACTGAGAAAACAAAATTGTTTTCAAAAGAGGATTGCAAAAGATTATACAATTCCTTTAAGGCAAGGAGACCTTCCTCCAGATGAGGAACAGAGTATTATATCCATAATATCTGTTCACCTTACTTACAGTATAGGTAATACACCATGAATAAGTGACAAAATCATCTCTTTGCTATCGATTTTCAGGACCAAACCCTCTGGTAACTCTGACATGCACGTATTACATAACCTGTCATATATAGCCATAGTATTTTGGTTCCTTGTTTTATGGAATTACTATTCAGAAATAGTAAGCTATGGTTTTCACAGAATAGGACAATAGCATTCTTACACTGGAGGATCATTCCAGATGGTAATGTGTAATTTATATTCAGAAAAAGATTATGATAGACAGCAGTGATGTTGCTAAATAGCAGATATACCATAATGCAAAGTTGTCATCTATAAGTCATCCATATTGTCTCCAATAATTTTTTTTCTAGGAGACTTGGATATGCTTGTCTAATGGCATTCACAGTTCAATTTTTTTTTCTTAAAATGGATGTTGCTTACTTCATACCTCAACAACGACTTAAAAACTAGACAACAATTTGATGATGTGATCTCCTTCCATTCTTGTGTCAATGGAGACATAGTATTTTATTTCTCTTTTTCCAGATCTTTAGGCTTTATATATTCTGAGACCAGCTGCATTTCTTCTTCAGAAAGAATTTTGCCACTCTGTAGCACATGAGCATCCTGACAATCTTCATAAACCTATGTGAAGGTGGATGTGGAAGCTATTTTTTCCAAAATGACCTTTCCCCTATGCTGCTGCCTTGGAAGCTGTGGGTCTTTCATAGGCAGTGCCCACTCAGCAGGGACTCACAGTATAACTGTGTTTTTAGATTCAGTGGTTTCAGTTTCTTCTGTCTTGACTAATATGAAAGAAATCTGTTTTGATTTTCTTTTATTTAGATTTTCAATTCTTTATTTAAAAATCTATAATGAAAAAAAGAATGGTAACCCTGCAAGACATGCAGTATTCCCCAATCTTACTCCATTTGTATTGCCCCATTCAATTCAGAAAGGTCATAATATCTCAGACTTCTACAAGTTAGGACTTCACTTCTTTCACTGTCAGTTTTTGAGGATATTTGTAATCAATTTATTTTTTTATTAAGTCAATGATACTGAAATATGGACAGTTTTTGTATACATGGACTTCACACAGAAAATAGCCTTAACTGTCTGATACTGGTTTACTTTGAATAAAGATATTAAAAGAATTTTAAGATGGAAAAGAAATGCATAGAAATGTAGGACATTAAAAAAACAACCACTCATGGAAGTTTAATTTGCATAATGTGTGCATATTTAATGTGGTACTGTTTTATTACTGTAATAATTTTTTCCCCTTCAAGACATCTGCCAGTTTCAGCATCTATTTGACAAGTTCTGCCATCTTCCTCTTACACTGAGAAGGTTCCAGCTTCCATGCTTAGGGGATGTGTTGGTTGAGAGATTTGTTGTTGGCTTTTCAGGTTGTTGTGACCAGTGGGTTGGAAGAGTCAGAATAAGGTTTTTACATACATGAATAAGGCTGCTACATACAAACCCAACTTAGGCACCTCTCTGGGTCTTTTAACCCTCTGCTCTGACTGAGAGCCAGAACTCTTACTCCCAGTGCTGAGAGATGCCTCTCCTTATGGGGGTCTGAATTACTCAGTTCTGGAAAGGTCAGTCTTGCAGATTTTTTTCAGCTTTCCTTTCACAAGTCCCCCTAGATCAGGCTTTATACTGTCTTGAGTCCTGTAATGGAAGATCAAAGCTCTGCTGTCTAAATAATCAACCTCTGGGGCGCTGCTTGAAGGTGTGGCATTGCCTCCACTGATGTATAGAGGCAAATGGATGAATAGCTAGATGGCATTAACACCTCCAGTGGGGAGGACAGAATGGCAGTTTGCATTAGTGATGCTCAGCTTCTGTCCCATAACCTGGGTGTACTATGCTTCCTTTATTTACATCCTGCTAACAGGCATTCAATTCTGAAGTAGCAAAGGCTTGTCTGGTAATTTCAAGTAACATATTGTGGAGGACAGCACGCTGCCAGAGCTCTATGCCTCCAGTGACTTCTCGGTGCTCATTTTCTCTTGATATTAAACCAAGACAATTTAGATCCTCTGTGGCATTTCAAATGGTTTTGGAAATCAGACTGTAAAGGTAAGATATCTATCATATTCATTATACAAACAAAGTTCACATTCTGCTTGGAGCAATTTAAAATATTTCCAGCGTTTTCAGGTATGTTGATCTTAGAGGATCTTTTGAATTCATGTCTAATTCCTCTATATCTAAACTAATTAAGTCACCTTTAACCCCATTCAGAACTAGGAACTTCTGATGCAGCTGTGGGATGCTGTACCAGTTGGTCTTTAATATAGCACTGAGACAGCAGAGTGGCACTGTGTTCATTGCCTGAATCAGTGATTTTAATTGTGCAGTTTCGTGGTTAATGCCACTTTCTGTAAAGCTCTTACAGAGCCAAGCTGCCTGGATTTTAACATGAAATCCTCATGTCCCAGTGCTGGCAAATAGGAAAGAAGACAGCCAGAGGTAAGACACTGTGGTGTGGGATACCAGGCTTGCAAGCCAGGAGACACAAAGGTTCATTTCTCAGCTGCTGACCTGCCACATCTCTTAGTCTGTTAGTGCCATTTCTTCTTCCACTGTGTCTCATCAGTTTTGTAAGCTCCCTGAGCAGGACGTAATCTTGCTTAGCATTTGCTCAGGGTGTAGAAAAAGAGAAGCCTCAATATAAAAAATTCTCTTTTTATGCTGCTTGGAATGGAAACACGTATGATGGAAAAATGATGCTAACAGAAGGGAGAACACAGATAATAACTTTACTCCTGACCACTTGACAAGAACAGACCATTATTATTGCTTTTTGATTTCTCAGGAGAAAGCAAAGAGTCTGATCATTTGATGAAATATCCTTGGAGACTACTAGCTGATATCTTTTAGAGCAAAATACAGTATGGTTGTACAAGTGATGAAAAAGATTGCTTGTGAACACAATAAAATTGAAATTATTTATTTTTAGTCCCAATAGAGACAGAGTGATATTATTTTGTGACTGAAATTCAATTAAAACCTGAGCTGTAGCTGGAAAACTGGACCATTTTTCTAGTTCAAATAGAACTTTGTAAATAGTTGAGGCCACAAAAAGTGGAGGAAAATGTTCATATATTCAAATACAGCATCTCAATGACTTGAAGTTACCTTTGCATTTGTTTCAAAATGGCATTTTTCTATTTAAAAATGAACATAAATTAAATGTACAGATTTACATCTGTACTCTTTTCATCTTTTGACCAAACAAAATAATCTAAGCTTCTCACCTACTTTGCTGAAGCTAGACAGAAAAACATAATTATTTTTCAAGAGGAAAGCCACTTTTGTCCACACTAATGTGACCAATATTCAGTCATTTTTCAATCAGCCTAAGTGGCCATACTCATTATATCTCCATGGTTTGTTTATCTCTAAAACATGTTGATATCTCTTTTCATTGAAGTGAAATATGACAATTGTATCGGTCCAGCGTATTCCCATTTCAGATACACTTTTAATGAAATGAAGTAATTATCTTTAAGGCATCTATAAATTAGAAAATACATGTCAAGAACTGCACTAAGTAAATGGATTCGTAATTACAGGTAGGCTGAAATGCCTGACAGAGAATGGCATGCTGACAAAACCCCAAGTCCCTGCGGAGTTACTATGAGGTCAAAAGAAACCTGACACAGAGGTGCTGAATGGCAGCATATTTAAAGCTGCTCCCACTATGCAAACTAATGACCTTTCTGAGACTGGAAGGTAAATATGGAACGAGTTCATGCACTGTGGTCTTGCTCTGAATATAATTATGTTCAAGATGCATATGAGCCAAGATATGAATGACAGTGAGGGACAGAGGGATGGGTGTGTGCGTGGGGAACCAAATGTCAATAGATCTCTCAAGTGTGTTTTCAGCATCACAGAATATGTGGTTAGAATTAGTGTTGAACTCCTTTTTATCTGACATTGTTAAATGTAATTTGGCTTGAATAGGTACGCTTCTGAGACTGATTTCAAATTTGAGGAATGGACACCATCCCCTGGAAACAAGGGTTCTGATACACTGCAGACCACAGGGATGGATGGACAGAGTGTGGCAGGAGGGCCTATCCCAATGAGACCTAAAATCCAATCAGAGAATGCAAACAGTACAAACTATCATGCAAGCTATCTGTGATGAGTTACCTGTGGTGCCAGGGTGCTGTTTTTGGTGTTGAACTGTGATAAAACTGGCCTGGTTCACCAAACTTCAAACACATTCTGATTTTTGAAGTTGGGTGTGATAGATAAGCTGGCAGCTGACCTGTAAATTTGTGACTAGCAGTCAATCACTTTCTACTGTAAAAGTCCAGTCCCCTTTTGTACAGCCAGGTTCTTCTAACATAACCCTTCTTTGGGTGTGTGTGTGCAGATTCCTTCCTTGGGTGGGAATGACTCCAAGGATACTCCTCGAGGCTGAGTGAAAGAGATCTTCCTACAAGCATTGCTATGAGTGAGTTACATCAAATCTCTACTTCATAATTATTTCTTTTTTCTTTTTTTCTAGCTTTAATATAATTGTTTCAAAAATTGCTATAATATTGTTCACTGTCCTATCTTATACTATACTACTAGTAGTTTTAGTGTTTATATTGTGTAGTAAATAACTGTGATGAAGATCCTTTGTCTGATCATTTGTAATAATAAATGATTCATTTTATACAAATATTCTCGTTTTACAAATCGTGAAAACCTGTGGGACAAAAGTGATTCCATCAGACCTCTGTAATTCCTTAAATTCCAACCCTTGATATAATCCGAGGCTAAGATTGAATCCAGCCATATGCAGGCTTCTCTCTTAGAAGTTTTGAAAGCAATGGGGTCCTTTCTGCACCTTGTGACCCAACAACAGGGCTTTTAAAATAAATTTTATCTAAACCTTCCACTCCCACCCATGACACAGAGACAAGGCCAACAGCAGAACTTTTCTGTGCCTGTTCTGGACAACTGTTTGGAGTTGGTGGGCCAGGGACAGGTTAACATTGAGGTGGAAGGCACCTCTGAGGAATGGACAATGACTACATAATATGGGAGGCAGCACAATAAAAGTCCCAGATAATTGTTCAGAAACTTATCATCTTTCAAGTCTTATGGTTATTACAGGGAATAAAAGTGCTGTGTTGTACACTCACTGGAGACTTGGAGGTATCACTCTGAAAGAGCAAAGAATGACTACATTACTGAAACTATTACAGGAGTAGCTTTGAAGCAAGCTTTTGATGGATTCAGGGCTACAGACTGTTATAGTCCCACACGGTGTATAAGATTTTCAGCTTCATTTTGTTAAAATGAAAAGTGGATAAGAGAGTTCACCATTCTGTTCTGTGAAACAGCTTTCTTATGTGCCTCCTTTTTAACTTTTCATTGGAGACCTTCCCAATATTAGCTATCAGGGACATTTCAAACCCATTAGGTTGTACAATGAATCAGTAACCATTTTTCCTCTAGGAATTGAACTAGTAATGTATTTTAGTATAGCAAGTAAATTACCCATTCAGTAGCTGTATGATGTTTATGTCTGCATTTATCAGCTTCTAGAGTGCATATCGAAGGGGTATCTGCAGATTTTCTTTTACAGGATACAATCTGTGCACTAGATGATCATTCTAGGCCCCTTCCAACTGAAATGTTCGATTCTGTTCTACCCTTCCTTCATTCCATGGCTGTAACCCCCTCTTGCCCCACCCTATTTCAGGAGTGTGCCCTCCCACCAGCAGGCTGGCTGTGCCTCTGGTGCTAACTCCCCCTGCAAAGGGGAGGTGTCAATAGTAATATCTTGTTCTGTCCTGGATGCTTTTGGCTTCTATGTCTTCACAGAATACAGCAATTCAGACAGCATATTTGTCGAGGCTAAGCCAAGTCCTGGATCTGGTCTCAATCTTTGCTTAAGCCTGCATTGTACTTCCCTTGTCAGAGAATTGGCTTTAAAGCACTTTAAAGTTCTTCAACTGTAGCTACAAACTGTACAGCTTGCCCAGAGGTACGTGGGTCTCTCTTGCTGCCACAGCAGATCTGGTGTTTGCTGTACCATACTTATTAAGCTGCTCTGTCACCAGTGTGTAGACTATAGGGACAGGATTCAGAGTGAAACCATAAAACATTCTTTCAAAACCAAGATAATTTCCTAATAATTAATTAAGATGACTAATTGGTGGGGTTTTTTTTGTTTTTTTTTTTTTTTTTTAAAGGAATTTTCTTAGTAAGGTACAAGAACAAATTCCTTATTAATTTTGAGCATTTCAGCCTGTCTGAACCATTAAGGTCTAATAATCATAACTTTATAAGGAATGCCCCTTGTCACATGCTCACCAAGCAAGATGTATTTATTAAGCAAATAAGCAGCTGATTATTTATATTTCTTCCCTGCTTAGGCTGGAGACCCATGTATTTGTCCAGTGTGAAGATTGTTTTTCTCTGTATTATCCAACTCTCCTGATAGAAGGTTTTTTATTAAGCCTCTTGGTTTGCATCTGGGTGACCATTTGGGCAAAACCAATATTCTAGTATATGGCTTTCCCATGCTTGACTTAAGGGGTGGAGGCAAGACAATCAATGTCATTAACACGTAAGCTGGACTTGAAGAAGCTGGGTATGATAGTTTCGGCTGGGATAGAGTTAATTTTCTTGATGGTAGCTGGTACGGGGCTCTGTTTTGCATTTGTGCTGGAAACAGTGTTCATAACATAAAGCTGGTTTTGTTATTGCTGAGCAGTGTCTATACACAGTCAAGGCCTTTTCTGCTCCTCAAACCACCCCATCAGCGAGGAGTGTGGGGGTGAATGAGGAGTTGGGAGGGGACACAGCCAGGACAGCTGATCCTAAGTGACCACAAACTGTCTCCCATCCAGGTAGATTTGTTCAAATTGGTAGACACCTCTGCAGGTGGGCATGTCTCCCTCTGGGCATTTCCTTTTCTTCCCTTCTGCCATGTGCTGTTCTTTGCATCCTAAAGGCCTATTTTTTTTTTTTTTCAATTCATACTGCAGTTAGAATTTTCCTAGAACTGGTCCATTTAAAGGTACAGATAGTCATGAATAACCTGTCCCTATGAAGATGTTTTTGCTCCATTATTTTCTACTTCATATTATTTCATTTGTTCTGAAACCCTCTCAGTAATCTTGCAGTCAAGGTGCCCACAAGTCTTTGCAACCATTTCAATGTTAAAAGAAGACTGCCTTCAGCACTTTCATTTCACTTCTTCAAAACAATTTCTGCAAGTATTTGTTCATAATGAAACTGGCAGTGCCCTAGGACTGCACCTTAGAAGGAGTGAAAGTATTACACTGGTGTACACTGCTCAAAGAATCATAGAATCACGGATTAGTCAGAGTTGAAAGGGACCTCTGGAGATGATCTAATCCAACCATCCTGCCAAGGCAGGGTCACCTAGAGCAGGTTACACAGGAACTCATTCAGGTGGGTTTTGAATATCTCCAGAGAGGGAGTTTCTATGACCTGCCTGGGCAGCCTGTTCCAGTGCTCTGACATGCTTGATAAAAAATTCTTTCTTATGTTTAGGTGGAAGTTCTTAGTTTTAGTTTATGGCCATTACTCCTAGTCCTGTCCCTTGGTGCCACTGAAAAGAGTCTGGCACCATTCTCTTCCCATGCCTTTGAGATATTTGCATGCATTAATGAGATCCTCTCTCAGTCTTCTCTAGACTAAACAGGCCCAGCTCCTGCAGTCCCTGCTCATAAGAGAGATGCTTCCAGACCCTCAACTTCTTTGTGGCCCTCTGGTGGACCCACTCCAGTAGCTCTTTGTCTTTCTTGAACTGTGGAGACCAGAACTGAACACAAACTGCATATATGACCTCACTAGGGCCAAGTAGAAGGGAGGATCACCTCTGTCGAGTTGCTGGGCACACTGCTCCAGATGCATTCCAGGATACCATTGGCCTTCCTGGCCCCCAGGGCAAACTTCCATCTCGTAGTCAACTTGCCATCCACTGAGACTCCACATCCTTCTTTGCAGAGCTGCTGTCTAGTAGGCAAGCCTCCAGCCTCTACTGGTACATGGGGTTATTTCTCCCCAGGAGCAGGATCTTACATGTGCCCTTGTTGAACCTCAGATTTCTCTCTGTCCAAGTCTCCAGCCGATCAGGGTCCTGGTGAACGGCAGCACAGCCTTCGGGTGTATCAGCCACTCTCCTCAGCTTCATATCATCAGCAAACTTGATAAGGGTACATTCTATTCCTTTATCAAGGTCATTGATAAACAAGTTGAATAAGACTGGACTCAGTATTGATCCATAGGTAATGCCACTGACTACAAGTCTCCAAATGAATTCTACTTTGCTGATCATGACTCTCTGAGCTCTGCCATTTAACCAGTTCTTGATCCACCTCACCATCTATTCATCCAGCCCACATTTCTTGAGTTATCACTGAGGATGTTATGGGAGACAGTGTAAAAAGCCCTGCTGAAGTCAAGACACACAACAACCACTGCTCTCCCCTCGTTTACCCATCCTGCCATGTCATCACAGAAGGCTATCAGATTGGACAAGCATGATTTCCCTTTGGTGAATCCATGCTGATGACCATAATTTTTTTAACATGCTTCTTGATGAACTCCAGAATGTTATCTTCTATAACTTTTCCTGGGATGGAGGTGAGGCTGACTGGCCAGTAGTCTTCCCAAGTCCTCTTTCTTGCCCTTTTAGAAGATGGGAGTAACATTTGCTTTCCTCCAGTCTAGCCAGGTGGTTGTTTTCCGATACCAGATTCCTGGGGTCAACACAAGCAAACAGGTTATTGCATCCAGCTGGTGCTTCTATGCGTCTGGGGCTATGGTGATCCATAGTCACATCCAAGCAAAAATCCCCAGGCATAGTTTCCATCACATATGAAAGACTGGATCATCTCAGCCAGTTGGGGCTCTTTTAAAGTTAAATAACAATTTAGTCTTACCTTACAAGCTTCTCCCCCTGAACTCTTCTTCCTTCTCCTACCTACACTTGGCAACCTTTTAAATCCTGGATGTTTAAATGCTGACTCATTCCCCACACCTGTTTATCTTGCCTATTAAGGTCAATTGACTTTGGGATTTGTTAACGGAGTGGTATGATTTGGGGAAAAAGATATGACAAAGTACTTCTGCTCCAAGAGGAGATGTTCAGCTCCCATTATACTGCGAATTCAGGGATTTAGGAAGCGATTAGAATACAATAAGGTGAGGTAGTGGTCCTCCTTTTTCATGTAAAAAGGTGCAGACCTGGTTAAAGCCTCGCATATTCTGGGGAGTACATTTATCTTCAATATCCCTTGACAAAAAGAGTAAATTACAAACTTTGGTACTTTGATGCTTGAGTCTCCTAGCAACAGCAGTTCCTCCAAAGATGATCCCTGTCATTTCAAGAATCCCTGGACCTGGATATTTTAAAAAATCTTCTACAGATATAATGAACTTTAAATAAGCCTTTCCTTTATGAAAGCCTCATTTCCCATTTAGCAGATTTTATTTCCAAATCTCATGATAGTTTGATGATAAAATATGATAATAGTTGTGCTTATTGTGAATAGAATCACAAAGGAGGTAAGTGGTTTCTCATTCATAAATGTACCTGAGCTAATGTTTAATAAGCCAGATGTTTTTTTAAAACTTGTCTTCTTCGCTTATTTACTAAATGAAGGGCTTAGGACTATACAACCAATATCTGTTATTAGGTTGAGGTTCAACTGTGTGACTGTAAAGTAATTTTACTTGTCTTTCATATTGCTAGATTTCAAATTTTATTCACAATTTTTTCCCCACCACATTTTTTCAAAATTCAGGCTTTTTCCCTTTGTGAAATAGAGAATTGTAATGAAAAGACCTCTAAGGGGTGAAAAACCAGCTGATGGCTTCAAAGAGGTAGATTTGTGCACTGAGTGGTGCACGGCTGTGTCTCGAGGGACCTTCAGGGATCTGCCCCGGCTGCAATGCTGTTTGGTACTTTTATTAATGGACTGAATGATGGTATGGAAGTGATGCTTGCTCACTTTGCAGATTCTCTGGATGAATGGATGAGTATTTAAGCTGACCTGCATGTACTGAGGTACAGGATGCAATTTGATGAGGATGAGGCCCTGTACTCATTTAGAAATAGTCCAGTGGGTCCTGGCTCTGATGGTTGTGTCAGATCCTGTGGGACTACGCCCCAACCGGTGAGGGCATTGCCTGCACTGGTGCCACCCTGACTTCTCATCCACAGTGCTAATTGCCCTGCCTAGCCCCACTGGGAAGAGCCTCCAGGCAGGATGCAACCTGGTCCCCTGAAGCTGTCTCTTCTGGGGGCTGAACAAGCCCAGTCCCTCAGCCCCTTCTCAGAGGGCTGGTGCCTCTGTCCCTGTGCCAGCTTGGTGATCCTCCACCGAACTCACTGTAGGTTATATTTGAAAATAGTCATCCAAGAGAATATCTTCTGCAACAGACCAAAGTCCATGGGTCTTTTGACTGAATCCCGCTAACCTCATGTCCATGGCACTGTCTCCTGTTTCAAGGTCTTTACTTCCATTTCCAGATTGCATTCTGACAGATAACACTGGTCTTCAGCCTGAGAATGTTTTATTATCATAACTTTTTCATTCATATCAGTCTAACAATTTAGCAGCTAACACACATTTGACAATTAGATTAATCAGTGGAGGAACAGGGCAGGTTCTTAATGAAATTGTCTAGAACAACTGTAATGAAAGCAAGGTGGCTCAATAAACTACTAAGTAACAGGTTGTATTTTTATTGTTAATGTAATCATATAGCATTTCATAGTTTTTGGTTAGTAACATTTTGTGTATCAATGAGTGTTTAGGTCTGATTTTCTCAGCCTCTGTTTTCTAGATACCTTAATAAAGCCCAGGCACAAATTTAAGCACAAGAGAAAACAAAGAATATGAGACTGATAAGTTGAAATACCCCTATAGCCTTTTGAATTAAAACAAATAAAGAAGATATGGCTGGACAAGACTGTAAAATCATAACAGAGTCATTATATTATAGTTATTATAGCTGCCATTATTTAGACATAAACGTCACTTTCTTCCAGAGTTGAAATTTTGAATCAACTAATAAGTTGGCACTTGCAGTAACAAGGAAGTGTAGGTAGTGGTGGAAAACACAAATAGATGCTTCTGAAATCACTGTTGCAGATTTTTTTTATTCTGAACAAGTATTATCTGTGCATGATCTGCAGAAGAAGCTTTGCTTAAAATCAGCCCATGTATGCAAAAAAAACTGGGCACAATAGCAAGACAATTGAGAAAAAATGTAAGCCCTCTCTATCAATGTAGCATTCCTCCAGTGAAACTTGATGACCTTACATTTCTGGCCTAATTGTTGTATAAGTTTTAATATTATATGGCCTTTGGGAGAATCCAGTCACAGTACACAAGTGGGTGGCTGTGACTCAGTGACTTTTGCTTCTTATCCTTTGCTGCTATTCCTCCTCAGACTATGTGGCTGGTCATGATAATAACCCTCAGCCAAATATCTTATCCTTTCTCTTGCTTGGAAGTATTCACCTTAAAGCCTTTCAGAAAGTGCTGAGAGCCTGTGGAATTGCAAAATTCACTTGATCTCTTGAATCCCTGTTTGGGACCTGTATAAAGCAAAGGCAATTCTCCAACCTTTGCTTGCCACCACATTGCTTTTACTTCAAATCCCTTGGGAAGTAAGCTCTGTTTTGTGTATTTATGAACAGTAATTTAGTTTTCATGAGTGATTTTTCACAGGGATTTCTATAGCCTTTTTATTTCTAGATAGTGTATAGCCATCGTCTAATCCCAGATGTGTTTATGGTTATTCTCTAAATTAAACTGTGAGCAGCTAGAACAGCTCAGGATATTCTGCATCTCATAGTAGATGAAAATGTGGGTTTCTTGCCAAAAGGCTGTGGCTCAGATGATGTATCCCAATACAAGAAGTATATAAGTTAGGAACTTAATTACTGCCTCACATGGTATGTATTCAGGAGTTTCAGTGCATAGCAAAACAAGTTCAGGGAATTGCAGTAATTTCCTTTGCCACTTTATTTGATTGTGCAATGATGGAAAGGGAATGAGGTAACTTCATTTGCATTACAATTATGATTTCTGTTTTTCAAATCCAAATATTCACTGAGATTAGGAATGAGAATAAAACATCCCATTTAGGTGTTTTATTCATAATGTTATTTTGCATCTGTGATAAATTACAGCTAGTTTATATTCCCTCAACAGTATATTAAAATGCTTTGCAATAAGAAGATGTTAAAGAAACACTCCTAAAATCATGAGATTTTAAAGCAGATCACTTCTGAGATTTTTTAAATTTGTTTTTCTTATGTGAAAGCCTTTAGGCTGTACATATTTCATCTTATCTTCCTAAGCCACAGGAACTTGGAAACTTGGTTTTGGTTCCCCAAATGAAAGCTGAGATTATTATGTACAGACATGACTTAGGAGCTTGGGCTCCAAGAAAGAACACTGAATGCATTGCAAAGCAACTCCTGAGAGTTTCAAAACCAGCTTTCTTTCTTGACCTGTTTTTCCTTTTTCACATAACTGAAGTACAGGTTTAAGTAGCATGGATTGGATGAATCTAACTATATGAATGTTTGGCTAAGCACTTATTGGTGATGAAATGAAGCCAACACTAAGACCTGTCACTGAGGGCTCTGCTGTCCATCAGACAGTTAAAATCCCAAACTCCTGTACAGTTCTGTTTCTAGTTTAAAAGCAGCTATTCCGGTTCTAAGATTAATTATACCTCTTTTCCCTTTGTTTGTTTTACAGCTGTGCCAGGAAAGGTTTCAGCAAGGTTTGTGCAGGATTGTATTTACTTTGAGATGCTGTTGGGCTGATTTCTTCCTCTGTATGTGCGGAGAAACATACTGTAATACTGTAGGTAACAAAAGGACACCATCTTGGCAGCTGCAAGAAAAGCCCTTCTGGTCCAACTTCACAGAATCACAGAATATGCAGAGCTACAAGGGACCCACAAGAATCATTGAATGTAATTCCTGGTCCTGCACAGGAACATCCCCAAGAGTCGCACCATGTGCCCAGGAGAATCATCCAAATGCTTCTTGAACTCTGTCAGGCTTGGTGCTGTGATCACTTCCCTGGAGAGACTGTTCCAGTGCCCAACCACCCTCTGGGGAAAGAAGAGCTGCTTTCCAATATTCAACCTAAACCTCCTTTGACACAACTTCAGGCCAGTCCTTTAGATCCCGTCACTAGTCACCACAGAGAAGAGATCAGTGCCTGCCTCTGCTCTTCACATCATGAGGAAGTTGTAACTACAGGGAAGTTTCCCCTCAGTGTCCTCTGTCTGAACAGACCAAGTGCCCTCAGCCCATCCTCATACAGCATTTCCTCAAGGCCCTTCCTCATATTTGTTGCCCTCCTTTGGATGCTCTCCAATAGCTTAATATCTTATATTGTGGTGTCTGAAACTGCGCACAATATTCAAGGTAAGGCCACCCCAGTGCAGAGCAGGGTGGGATAATCCACTCCCTTGCCCAGCTGACGATGCCTTGCCTGATGCCCCACAGGACAGGGTGCTCCTGGGTGCAAGGGCACTGCTGAGTTGTATTCAACTGGCCATCGACCAGGACTCCCAGGTCCCTTTCCTGGCACTGCTTTCCAGCACCTCATTCCCCAGTCTGTTCATACACCCAAGGTTACCCCAGCACAGGTGCGGAATGCAGCACTTTCCCTTTGTTGAGCTTCATATGGTTGGTATTGTAATACAATACACATGGATTGAGAATAAAATTCTAGCTTCTCAGTGCATTCCCAGCCTGCACATGCTCACTGAGCAGGACTGGTGAAAACAGTGACTGTCCTGTCAGAGCAGGAACCTTATTCTTTTGCTTTGGGTTGTCTGGTGCCCTTCTCTGAAAATGTAGCCATTCCTATCCTCCTCAATTTGATGAGACTGAGTTAGAGCACTCCTTCAGATTACTCCTACTATGGAAGCCCAAGGCAGAGAAGGATTTTGAATATTCACCCACACCCCAGCCTTTTTTTTTAATTTTTACTCCTTTCTTTTGTTTTTGTTTCTCCAGTTATCACTATGGAACACAGTACACATTTTAAAGACTGTGCTGAAATTTTTCTCTCTCACTTACTTCTCCAGATACTAAAGTTGCAGAATGGTATGATGGCTCCCATAGTAACTCAGCAAGAGTTTTGGTTTCAAAGGGAAATAGTTACTAAATCATGGCAGAAGAAGAGACAAAACAATAAAAACTCCCTCTGGTGTATATGGATTGAAGCTTAAATCAGACTGTGTGAGTGAGACCTGAGCTAGCCAAGATGGGGAATAGGCTTTTTGGAGACCACATTCCACTCTGTCCATATGGCTTCCCAAGCAGCTGATTTTAATTTTTTTTTTATTTTGAACTTGCATTGTTTTGCTTATGATGTTGTCATTAGAAACTACCTTTCCTTTTGCATGTGTAGTTGCTGGTACTCTTGGCAAAAAAAGATCCATGGTCTTGGCTGGGCATCTTAGGCATTGTTATAAATAAATATATAGACATACATTCCTGCATTATCTTTCAGAATTAGATCTTCTTCCATATCATAAACAAGGAAAAGCCTTAATCTACACTATTTTTCTGTTTGGTTGTTTTGGGTTCAGTTTTTTTGTTTGTTTGTTTGTTTGGGGTTTTTGTTTGATTTTTTTTGTTTTATTTTCTTTTGGGTTTTTTTTGAGAGGATGAGAATTTTTACTGTAATTCCTAGAAAATATAGTTTTAGTTCAAAATTCTGTGTGTTTCTTTTTTCTACCATTGTAAACCTGTAACTGTTACTGTGAGGAAAATTGGACTTATGTTACCAAACTGAGAGCAAAGCATGAATCTCCAAATTTTGGAAGAATTCATAAGATACTTATGATAAACCCCAAGATTATAGGTGACATTTCAAATCAGATGGCCTTTAGTGTGCTTGCATGTGTGAAAAAATAGAAGCCTTGCTGACAATGGAGAATGGTGAGCTGAAATAAAAAATATTAAAATGTGGAAGAGCAGGAAGTGAAACAGAAAGGGGAAAACTACATGGGACATTATGTGTATGATAAAAGAAGCAGGGGTAAGCACAGCCCACTGAAGAGAACAAAGGGCAAAATGCAAATTATGCATGAATCAACGACTTAAAAAAAAGCAAAATGCTAATTGACAGAATAAAAAAAATAAATTCACAGGCCTTTCTGCAGGTAGCATGTCAGCTTCAGATACCGGGAGAATTTTTGAGCAGGGAAGGGAAGGAGATGGAGACAGTATCCTAGCCATAAATAAAGCCATTAGCTTCTTGAAGTATGTCACTCCCGAGAGAAAGGCAGTATGAAAGTGTAAAATGGGACTGATAGTGCTCCTTTTTGGTGGTGGGCTGAGGGAGAATTGACTGACTTGCAGTCCTATATCAGCCCACACATCTGGGACATTGCTTCCAAATTTAGAAGAATCTCTTAAGGCACCTTAATCTGTATTTAGGGATCTGAATAAATAGGTTATCTCAAGGGCTTAGCCCGAGATTCTCCTTTCTCAAACAACTAGCAGGTGTATATATTTATATGTGCACAGAATAAAAACAGATGACCAGCATTTGTCACAATGAAATGTCTTTATTGTATAGGCAAATAAAATATCACCAGTCTTACTGGGCTAAATGTTATCTATTTGGCTACTGTTGGTAAGACGTGTATCACTCAGCATTTGGCTTAGACCGCAGTAGTTTTCTAAGACTGAAAGAAATAGTTCAGTGATTATACCTCAAATATCCCTTGGAGAAAACAATTACTTTTATATAATTTTTTTTCCACTATAAATGTATGACCACTAAATAATATAGTGAGAAAAAAACCTGTTCCTTGTATTTGACCATGTATCCATGTTATTCTTTGATAATGAAAATTAAATTTAGAAAATAAAAGGCGGCAGGATCATAATGTGGTTCACAAAATTTTTGGGAAACCTGTAAAATTCTTGAAGAGGGAAAAAACCACTGGAGGTCTTTCAAATTTGGAGAGTAGGCAAGTGCAGAAAGAGTAGTGCAGTAGAAACTGCACACTTTGAGCTAGAATACCAGCCTGACCAGCTCCGAAATCCACACTAAATTTTGCTTATCAAAAGATGTTTTTCATGTGCAAGATTATTCCTATTATCTGAAGAAAGCATTGTGCATTGTGAGGTGCAAATACAAAATCTTGCCAGGGATTTTCTCAGGGGTGACAGCGAGCCAGCCCAGCTACCTTTAGGCAGCTGTCAGACTGAAACCCACACTTGATACGGGCACAACTAAAGTGCTATTCAACAGTATGATGAAAGTAGGAGCCTCCAAACCCCTTAGCTGGTAAATGGCTGCAGCAAAGCCCGAGTCCTGTACCCAGTTACTCACCTGAGAGCCTGCTGGAATCACACTTGCACTGGCTTCACAAGCCCTACCCCTAAAAAAGTGCAGTTAAATATGCAAGATCTGCAGGGCTGGAGCTGCGGACACTGGTAACTGCAGAGATCTGAAGTGAACACCTGCTATGGTACAGTGCTGGAGCTGTGCTTTCTAAACAGCAGGTTGTTTACTTAGGAGCATACTACAAAAGAAACCTTGAGTTATTTCATGTCATGTTTTGTGTCACTGTAGTTGCAGTTGAGATACCCTAGAAAACAAAATTCAGGTGAGAGGTGGATGAATCGGTATTTTAAGTTGAGTGTTTGGTTTGATTACAGTCATTGCTTTCACCCTTTGAAATTTTGTCTTAATGAAACATGGTAACCTTTTAATGCCAGGCAGCCTTTGAGAGATGCATAGCCTTAAACTGTGGCTTTAAGCAATGTTTTCTTTTTATGGAGATTTCAAGGAAACTGTCAACTTAAATGCACATAAATCTGCCAAACATGCAGAGCAGTCTCTGAAGAAACATTTCTTATTACAAACAATGCAAGGGCATAATGGCCTGCAACAGCTATTTTTTTTTTCTGAGGGAAAATAATTTTTCAGACACTTCGCAAGACAAATGTTCAGCTCTCCAGCTGTCAATTAAACACAAGTAAGAAAACATAATACCATAATCTAAAGAATAATAGCATGACATAATCCCAAAGCATAAGCTATAAGTATCTGTTGCCCCTTGGGAAAAAACACTAAACCACTCCCCATGGCTTGCATGATTCTGCATTGCTGTGATGAAATAAAGAAATTCACCTTTCATTTAATTAACAGAATAACAGTGAACTGCTGCCCAGCATTGGAGCAACATTAAACACCCCCACAGGTACAAACTTCCATTATTTGGGCATGCCATGGTGGGAATCCTTTCTGTGTTTTAACACTGTTAGACATTGTCATCTTCTCAGCAGTGAGACAGGGGAATGGGGAGATACTAACACAGACCCAGCAGTTGCCAGTGACAAAACAGTCCTTTTTGAGCTCTGTCACACATTAAAAGCAACTCCCCTGTGCTGCATGTGGGGAAGAGTTGCCAGACCAAGTTTACATGGTGAGAGATAAAAAAATCACTAAGTAAAGTAATTTTAGGGAGAGGGTTCTTGAAATATTGAAATAGTACCTCTTCTTTTTTCTTTATATTTATTTATTTAAAAATATATTTTCTATTTTTTCTCTCTTCAGGACTGTACTGTAATGCATTAGTGAGCTCTTGGGAGTTCACTGATCTGGGAATCTCATCGTAAAGTAGTACGAAAGCCTAAAAATTAAGAAATTTAATTGTTTTAATTATGCAATTGCATGGGGAGATTGAGAGTGCATGCCCTAAGCACTCAGGCACTACATTAAAGAGGAAGATAACAGAAGTCCTCAAAAGGCTGACAAAGGCATGCACAAGACACCTGTGGTGTTTTGTTGAGGAGGATGCGCAGCTTGGGTACCATCTTGCTTTACAGCCCTGTGACCTGAGCTGATCCATCCTCAAGGTTCAATTCACCTGACTAAAAACCTTAAAAATTGTGCCTCTTATGTACTTACTCTTCATCCTTAAAATATTCATCCCTGCGGTGAGAAAATGGTGGCATGTGCAATAAGATGTTACCTAACTGATGAATACTTGTTACAGTACACAAGAAGCTGATTAAATTACAAGAAGTTATAGCTTGGTTTTTCTGTGGGTTTGTGTGTTTGTTTTTTTTTTTGTTTTTTTTTTTTGTTTTTTTTTTTTACCAAAGCTGCTTAACAATTAAACACTGCCAAGTGCTGTCTGGTTATCAATGCACAAAAGTAGGCATCCTTTAAAATTAACTTTACCATATGAAAAGTGGGAGAGTAGGTTGGGCTGTACAGCTTGGAAAGCCTGAACCAGTCTCATCTTTGAGTAAGACTGGAAAGCAAACTCTTGAAAGAGCCCCTGCAGTCAGTGGGTGAGCAGCTGCTTTTGGAGAGCCAGGTGTGGTCAGAGTCCTTAGAGTCTGATCAGCCAATACCTTTGGGGTGAGCTGTATTTGGTAGGGCAGTGCAATGGACGAGAATGTGCACATCAAATGCAGATGATGCTCCTTATGACTTTCTGATTATTCTCACTCTTCAGTAAGGGCAACAGGCAGTCATTGAGATCATGGTTGAGTTTCACTAAAACTTGGTAAAAGAGATGGGGTAGATGGTCCTAGCTGAACTCTTTGGTGTCACAAAGAATGTACTGGAGATTAATTCAGAGAAGACGAAGTTTTGATGCAAAGTGTTGCACTCATTTCAGCATTTATATGGGAGAAATTATTCTTATCTTTACATATGTATTGTCTACATATACAGTCCACTGCAATCTAGGAAGCTGAGTACTTTCCAAGAGTGGTTCTAGCACCAAGACTCTTTCTCTCCCTTTCTCTCTCTCTTTGTCTCTCTCTCTCTTTTTATTCAGAACTGCAAAATGTCATGTGGCTATGCCCTGACAACCACATAGAGGAGTTACTTAACTCCTGTCATGCTTTCCAGCTTGCTGCAAGATTAGTTCTAATAGCAACACCTAAAAAACACCATGCAGATTTTTATGATTGCTTGCTGACTTATGTTTGATGCAGAATGTGAAGTAAGAAATTATTGCCATCTTTGTGAGCAAGACCTTTCCTGTGTTTTAAAAAAATTACAGTTCACTTCTGTTTACCTGTAAAATAGAAAACAATGTAAAAGGAAACATGGGCCCATAATAGCACTACAACAGGAACACAACGTCAGTGAAAGGATTAAAAAAGCCTCTCCTGTCAATGTTTTTAGACCAGCAGAACCATGTGTTTTCTTTTGCTCCAGATATCTTTTGTATCAGCATACAAAACATTTCATAAAGAAAAAAAACTACAACCAATTTGAAAAAAACTCTGCCTGCCCTTTCTTGACAACAGTAGGTCTTGACAAACTACATTGACTCATAAAAAATTGAAATAGTTTGTGGCAAGATAAGCATGACCTCCTGAGCAGTGTCATAGAACATACTTGGACTTTCTCTATGGGGTAAAGAACAATGAAGCACCTTTAATAAATAGATATGTTTGTGATTTTACAGACACTGTTTCATGTGTCTGTAGATTTCTCTCTCAAAAGAGCATAGATCTGCTTTGAAAATTAACTGTACGGAAAAGCAAACACTGAAGTTTGTGGAGTCTTTTCCCACATTTGCTGCTCACAACTCTCTTGCTGGGAAACCTTGCTTCAATCAGGGAGCTCTGCTGTCAGACTGACAACTGAAGGCAGGGAAAGAAAGTTTTTTTGCCTACAATGTCCACCTCCTCTAATGCTGTACACAGGCTGCTTCCTGGAGAGGTAGAGGAGCATGTGCCTGCCCTTCTTCTATCCGTACTTGTGATCCATTATGTGTTCTCCAGGGAAGGCTTTACAGCCTCTTTCCCTCTCCCATTACCTGGAGCACACCGGAGCTGTGTAGGATTGTGGCTGGCAGTGCTGGACTTTCTCCTTAAGGAGGATGAGCACCGGAGCTGGTACTCAAAAGCAAGAATCCCTGACTCACACATTCACAAAGTGATTAGTTGATTGAACTGTGTTGCCCTCTACATTATCCAGCTTTTTCCCCCTCTGTGCCAGAAAACACCCTCACTGCTCACAAGAGGAACAAGTCAATTTTCAGCAAATTAGCTGAGGAGGAAACTTAACAAGGTTCTTGGTGCGAATGTCACTCCCCACCCCAGGTCACCCCCCATGTTCACATCTTTCTGTTCTTCAGCTGAGGATGGGAAGCAGTTTTTTTGTAAAGTACTCATTAAGGAAAGAACATTTCCACGTATCTCACTAGTATGACATTCAACTGGAAAGGAAAAGTAAATTATTTTCCTGTGTCACATACTGCAAAGAGATTAAAGGCAGCTGTCTTGCTAGAAGGTGTAATGGTATAAATCACACAGGTATTGTTACTTATAGAAAAATTAATACTGAAGGAGTTCTTGCTATCCATCCAGGATGACACAGACTGCAGGGAAGGGCAGAGACAAGAACTTCCTATTAACCACAACAGTTACAGATCTTCAAAGTTTTTAACTGATGTCAGTATTAAAGAATTGAAATCTGCTGTTGCTATGGTAGAGGACAGATAAAACCAAAGTATTTGAATGTAAAGTGAGTACAGAGTTGAAAAAGGTTGATGTAGAGTGATCAAAGGGAATCCTTTATGTTTCACAGAAGATGGAAAGAAGAAATGCAGCTGAGGAAAAATGTCTTTCAGTTAAATTAAAAAAGTGGAAGAGATTTCTATACACAATATTCTTTATTTGAATTGCAGAACTCACACATTTTCGAAAGTCTTGGTAAGAACTGAATATATACAAATATATACAAATGAACAGAACCAGAGCTATATGAGAAACCATCATAGAAAATTTAAAAAAAAGCAAAGAAACTTCATCCCAGCAACTCTAGGGTTATCAATATTTTAAGAACTTGTTTTAATTTCCTACTTCATTTACCTGCTTAATATCTAATGGTAAAAAATTTAGTGGACTGGATTCCATTTAACTCAAAGTGGGTTATCGATCTACATACTCAGTTTTCCTTTCCTGAAGAGTCAAATGTTACCTGAATGTGATTAACTGTGATCCTCTTCTGTATTAGAGGGATGTCTGCTTTAAAATCCATACACCTCATTTACTTTGCATGTGAATTGGCAGCTTCTCCACATTTTGAGATCTGATTGAAAGCAAACCTCCGTTCAAAAAAGAATCCCATCCATTTGAATTTTTTGACAAATAAATTATTTGCCACTTCTGGCATGCATTAAGAATTGTAAAGTACCTTTCATGGCCTAAATACATGAAATTATTGGTTTGTTAAAATATCAACAAGTGGCAATTTGATGACAACAGCCTTTAAAGTAGAGACACTGGAACTACAGCTGTCTTCTCTCTTAAAGCCAGTAGCGGAGAACTTTAACATTCTTACAGAGAAATGCAACTAAGATGCCTTCTTCTGGTGCATTGAATTTTCCCTTACTGCGATTTTCTCTGAATGACTTTTCTACATCTTGTCAGCTTCACATCTCTTGGATCTACATTCTGGTAATTCTATCTATATTTCCTCCTCCATTTACTCTTTCACAAAGGAGACTAATCGGTTCTTCACAATAATGAGTTCCCAAAAGTCTCCTTTTTAGCTTTCTTTCTAATCATCTTTGCGCTTTTCCCAAATTTTCTCTGCCGGCCCTATGACTTTTGACTTTCAAAGCACAGTTTCCTGCATTTGATTGTTTTATTTGAACATTTAATTGCTTCTTGTTCCTGCAGATGTTACTTCCTGACATTTTATAACAAGACTTAATCAGGACATTTCCACTCATTTTTTCTAGCAATAATCAGCTGAAACCAAAAGTGGCTGTAGGAGGAGACCCTAATTTTGTGATTTTTTATAGATGAACTTCTAAAAAGTTTTTAAGGTATTAGAAGCAACTTTTATTAACATTTTGGAAAGATTTCTATTTGCCAACTAAAAACTACTTGAAAATTAAATTACTAACTTAGAGTAATTTTAAGGTGTGATAAAATAAAGACGAAAATTTATCAAAATATTTGCTAGCTCATAAAAGAACTTTGTTTTTTCAAAACTGCTTATGTTCTCACAAGAGAGGAGACTAATTTCTAGGTCCACCTTGAAACTTAGTTTTATACATTAAAGAAGTATTCCAACACGGAACTCAGTCTACAGCTTATGGTGAACATGAAAAGGGATTTTTGGAAAAGTGAAGGACACAGGCACTGGCACTCACAGGGGGGATGCTGACACCTGGGAGCTGACAGCATTTCTCCAACTTCCACCTGCTCCACTATAACAAAATAAAAAAAATGCAGAGGTTGAATGCAGGCCTTGGATACAAAAAGGCCTCGCAGCGTTATCCAGTGTCTGTTTTCACATAGAGAGAGGAGCTGGAGAAGGAGCTGGACATCATGTTCTCAATGTTTGTTCTCAAAAACTTTCTTAATCTTTCATTTTATGTCTTTAAATGCCAATTGTTACTTAGGTGTTGAGCTTACTTTCTTCTTTCTTTCCTTCCTCGCCTTGATGAAGCAGTTTGCTTAACTTTGGATCCTGCAGATTTGCTTATTCAGTTTAGCATGAGAAATCTGTGGTAAAATCCAGTGGTGTCCTGTTCATTTACTGACCTGGATGGGAGGCAATCAGGTCTTTGTTCTCAGTGCTTATTCCAGCATTAGTGCTCAGGCCAAAGAGAAGATAAACAAGGCACCAGTAGACCTCTTCTGGGGGATGGACCAAATTGGTTCTATATGTGCTTTCCAGTGTATGGTTTTGCTTTTATTGCTGATGTCTCTTGCTCTCAAAGCCAAAGTTTACCACAGCTTTGGGCTGAGCTGAGCAGAAGAGGAAGGGCCTTGCAGAGGACTTTTCATGATGCCATCATCTGAAATGCTAGCAGAGTGGAGCGGCAGAAGAGGAAGTGTGGCCTTCCGAATGCTGCTCTTCCACCATTCCTTTCAAGTCTGGCCAGAGCAGAAATCCTGCATTCAGGTGGGTTTAGTTTTTAGTTGCATCCCTTGTGGTTTGCTCTCCTATGGCCTCCCTAGATTTGCTGTAGTTCCACTCTGACACACTCTGCTGCATTGTGCACCCATGGGAGTAGAGGAGCCTTAAATAAAAGCTGCTGTCTTGAGACATATGAAGATGTCGAGCTGTTGTGTAATGTTGAGGAAGCGTAGTGGAGAGAGGATGTCACAGCCAGGACACATTTGGGTTTTGTAAGGCTATACAAAAATTTTTCCATGAAACTCCCCTGGGTACCAGCTCTTTTTAATCAGGTTTTGCTTACATGTTTTGGCCAACAAACTTCCTTGGATAGGGTGATGTGGGAGAGGGGAAACATCCTTTCTTGTAAAGATGATTGTCAGGCATGCTCCATTCTTCTCTTTGGCTGGAATTTTCCTGTGTTGGTTTTATTTTTTTTTTATTAAGCTTTTATTTCTCAAGTAGTTTCCACAGTTCTTAGTGCTGCTGAAATACTTGCCAGCTAATTGTTTGTGACACAGCTTGGTTCCTTTGCTAGTGCCTTGTAGATGCCCTGCTGAGGAGAGCTCAGCAAAGCATGATTCAGACAGGAGATTAGACCAGGAAGCAACATGGGAAGGGTAATGCATGGGTGGGAAAACCCTCCAAAAAACCCAAAAAAAAAACCCTGTGGTGGAGCTGGTCTTACAACTGGACAAATTTTTCCATGCTAAGCAGGTCTAAGACCCAAGGGGGGTATCAGGGGCTCAGCACAGGAGCACAAGTTACACCTGCCTGCCTCAGAGCTGGCAAGAAATGTTTGCTCAGGTTGAGGCTCAATTCAGCTCAGTTTGTTGCTAGTAAAACATGCAGGCTGTGTAGCCACATATCTGGATTTGTTTGTGAATCTGCCGCTTGTTAACAAATATCAAATCTGAGTGATTATATTTACATTCCAGCACAAGTCATTCAAAGGCAAAATGATCAGACAGTGAAGCTACCAACTGAGAATTCATGTTTTCTTAATGATGGAGGTTTGAAACTACAGACAAGCTGGAAGCTCTGTTTAAAAACATATTGAGTAAGTGCAAAACTGACAGGGTGACTTCAGTTGATTTAATCCAGATGTTTGCATTTTAAGTAAGGGAGAAGAGACACCAGTGAAAATTTATAAGAGTAGTGAGAACATGAATAATGAGACACTGGAGAGAAGAATGTAAACCAGAAGTGTCAGTGAGGATTAGGAGTATGAGTGTTTTGCTCCATTAGTATGTATTAGTGCAGCCAGCCATGTTTGAATTTCAGTTTGACATAATTTGGAAATGGATTCTGTTGTAACACTTTGTTAAATTGTGTACTGGGGATTTCAAGAGAATTTAAAGGATTCGGGCACTCTGGTGCCAACAAAATTCAGTGAACCAGTTGTGGTCCTTCATAAATTGTTGTCTTTACCAAACACTATCCTATGACTTTTGTGTGGGTCATACCCACTCCATCTAGGACTGTACTTGATTTTTTTCCAAAACCTCTGCAGTTAAAAACAGGATGGGACAAAATATTGCCCTTAGCTTTCCCCACTGTGAACCAGTTATTAAATGCCAGTTTATACCACTAATGAAGCTTTGCCTGTGTATCCACATTCAGTATGGTGCCAGCTCTCCCTGCACCACAGACCATATCTCTATTACATCAGTATCAAATTCAGACTCAGACCTCGAATTCAGGTTGTGTTATTGACCCTGTCAGCACTTGAGATGACCTATTTATTCACTGGGTCCTTATTTCTGGTAGGACCAAACATAATTCTGATGTTTTCAAGTTATCTTGAGCACCTCTCAATCCTGTTTCATGCTTTTATGTCAATAGGAAAATATCCCTTGCCAGAATCTACTGTTTATGATATTTTCAAGTATTTTTCAGCTTCCCCACCTGGTACACTCAGATTTGAGTAGATTTAAATACAAAGACATCTCTATATTATCTTTGTGAAGCTTTCTTTAGCTTTATATCTATATAAAGTGTGACAATGGCCAGTGCCAGGGTAGGGATACATTCTAGTTAATTCTCAGCTATGGTCAGATCCAACTTTTGCTTTTACCTGTTTTTCAGTCTTCATTCTTTTTGTATTCTTAGTTGCCTGAACAACCAGTAAGAAAATGGACGTTTCTCCCACTAGAAGAGGTTACAGCCTGTCTGATGGCTAAAACTACAGTGTTGACAAAAGGCAATGCAGATTATAGGGGCAAGGGAGTAACCAAGAAAATCTGAGAATATAAAAAAATGATTAGGTTATAAACCAGAAAAATAAAAAATATTAAGAGAATGGAAATAATCTTATAGAGCTGAAATGTTTCTGGTGTCCGGTATCTTTGAGATACATTTAAGAGAGATATATTTATCTTTAAGCAAAACATGGCATTTAACATTAAGCCAACATTTTAAAATTAATACTTTTTAGGAAATAGCTATGAAAAATGAAAATGAACAAAGTCTCCAGATGGGCCCCCACACACCTTGACACTCTAGGGAGCTGTTCATGCTCATGGGTGCTGGACAATTATGAAGGTTTACCCAAGGCTTGAACTAGATCCTGGTCTGGACTGAAGTAGTCCCTGAGCTTGTTTGCTTCTGCCTTCTCCCTCAGCTGCTTACAAACTATCTGGAAGAGAGAAATATACTCTCAACTCAGTGCCAACCAGCTTTCTTGCAAAGGCTTTGTGAAAAATTTATGCAGGAAGGAGGGAATCTCTGTCACTTTTGGATACCAGCTGAGGGCTTTTTCTATACCTTCATCCTGCTTCAGGAATAGAAATTGATCCTATGTCAAATAAATATGTAGTTTTCTTCTGATAATGAGAAAATAACACTCTCTCTTCTTTATGTCTGGAAGTGTAATATAGCAGAGATTATTGATATGCAGTTGATGGGAAAACCCTGCAGGACAAGCTTACAACAGTGCTCCTATTAGAGTATTTTGTAGTTTTAATAACTTCTTCATGTACTGCTGAGTTTCATATTTGACTTCCCACCACTACTTCCACTATGAAAGCCAATTTGATGCTGAACATAAAGTAAAATTGCTGAAGTGCATATTCTGGAGAGATTTACATCCATTTAAATGGAGTGGCAGGAACTGACCCTGGGTTAGTAAGGACACTTGGTTTTTTTTGTGTGCATTTGTTTTAGGCAATGAAAATATGGTTTGAGAGCACTAATAGCATCTGCTGTAGATAAAAAGCATATGAGCAATTGCCTGGAGAAGCAGTGAGGCGCTCACCTGGAAAACACAGTCTTTAAAGCATTATTTTCACACCCACATTTGTCCATTTAGCACAAAGCATTAGAGACATTCAGATCTAGAGCAGTGATTTCAGATTTTTATTTTCTCTGAGACAGCCTGTGAAGATGATTGAGCTAAAAGAATCTTTTTACATCTCTTGTCATAATTTTCATGACAAAATGCAACTTCTAGACCTACTTTAGTTCTAACTAGCAATTATCAGGTTGTTTATTCTTTTAACACATGACACTTTTAAGTACATCAAAGAAAAGTGCAGTTATATTACTGTACAGTCAGATCTTGTCATTCTTCAGGAAGTCAACATATTTCTGGAAAAGAAAGATTGTGAACCACTCAATTTCATTGCAATGAAATGTTGCTAATTTTTTGTCAGTGTGGTAGAACCTGGTCATGCCTAGCAAGCAATTTAAAAAAATGTTGGTAATTATAGACAGAGAATGCCACAATACTAAAGACATTTCAAGGAAGGCATTTGCCTTTCTGTTTTGCATGTCCAATTTACCTGCAGTGCTATCAATGTTCTTCACTAGAGTAGTCTTAGATCTGTTTGTTTAGATATTATATGAACTACATGAGGGAAATACATTTTCAGAGGTCATAAATTTGTAAATACTTCCCAATTTGCACACAGTGCCGTATTCTGTTTGGCATCATTGATACCCTCAAAGTGGATACTTCTGAATGTGATTTTAACTGCCTGATGAGGAAGAAAAGGGCCTAATATATCACATTTCATAGAACATCACTATGAACTTGAAATAAAATTTTACTGTTTTGTTATTTTCTTTTTTATTTAGTTGTCATGGTTTAAGACCAGCTGGAAAATAAGCACGACACAGCTGCTCTTTCAGTACCCCTCCCTCCCCTCAGCCCAGTGGAATGGGGAAGAGAATCAAAACAGAACTTGTATGTTGAGATAAGAACAGTATAAGAATTGAAAATAAAGTAAAATACAAAAATAATGGTAAATGATAATAATGATAATAATAAAAGGGAAACAAACAAGTGATGCACGATGCAGTTGCTCACCACCTGTTGACTGATGCCAGACCCACCTTCCTGAACACAGATTGGCTGCACTTCTGGATAAGTCCCACTCCTTCATATACCAGGCATGATGTTCTGTGCTGTGGAATATCCCTTCAGTCAGTTTGGGTCACCTTTCCCACCTATGCTGCCTCCCAGTTTCTTTCATATACCTTCTCGCTGGCAGAGTATGAAGACAAGAAAATAGTCCTTGACTTAAAATAAACACAACTTACCAAAAACCCCAAACCATCAGTGAGTAATCAATGCCATTCTCATTCTAAACTCAAAACACAGCACTGTAACAGCTGTAGGAAATTAACTCTACCCTAGCTGAAAACAGAACATTGGTATTACATACATTTTTCAGCTGTGGGTACCTAGTGAAACTTGTGCTACTCCCTGTGTATTTATTTCTTAAGTATACAGGTAGTCATGCTGCATTAGGCTTGTAATGATGTCTGGCTCCATTTCTGACAGGAGGCAAGAACAGGAAAATGGGCATCAGTATGGAGCAAGATGTATTACAAAACCTACTAAAGGTTGTTTTCTTTGGTCATTGTATTTGGAGTATGCTCAGTATTTTTAAAGCAAAATATAAACATATTCAACATGTTTGCTAAAGGTTCCACTATCTCCTTTCATAGCTAGTTCTTTCTCAGCATTGTTTAGTGTTAAGTGGGTGGCTGGAAAAGAGAAAAGAAAAATGGAAAGTTAAAACCAAATTTAAGCTCAAAAGTTTTCTGAGAATTTTGTGAACAAGAATGTTCCCTCTGCTTTGTAGATAAAATATGCACAGTTGTGATTTGAATCTTTTTTTCCTCCCAAACTCTGCTGATCTCTCCTTTAGGAGATGTTTTCTTTAACTGTAGGCTTCCTGCTGGGTCAGACACAATGAACGCAAAGCTCATTTCATACACCACTTGCTTAAGAAAGAGAAGAAAGAAATTCACATTCTAAGTGGCTGCAAAGTTTTGAACACTTACTATGTGCCAAAAAGATGCGTTGCTCAGCATGCTCGTTTGGTGGGAGAGCAGGTAAAAAATGATGCTTCTTTCTTTCTTATTCACCAGTATTTCCACCCTAGACTTGAGAAAACAGTTCTGTCCAAAGAGGTTTTTGAAAATAGGTTTTAGTTTTTGACCAACAGCCATTCTCTGATGAAAAGAATGTTGCTCTGAAAAATGCCACACAAAGCTCTACTCTTGATCTTGGTGGGATCTTGGGACAATTGGTTCTTTGAATTTGAGTAAATGCATTGCTGCATGTTATAACTGAATGTTCTTTAGCTCTTGTTTTGTCAGCAGACATAAATGGGAATTCCTGGTATTATTCACCAGTTTGCTGTTACATTCTTCCTTACTGAAACAGAAAAAATAGTTCTTGTAAATTTTTATAATGTTAGTTACTATGTTTTATTTTTCCACCTTCAGTTGTTGTTATCTGAAATCAAACTAGGCAATCTTTAAACCCCAGATGCACAGAATTTGTCCCTTTTCAAAGCTTCAATAGGAGATTTCAAAGAGTGAATTCTGTTAAGCCATTTGATTCTGGTGTTGAATCTGGTGTTTGATTCTCCCAGGTCTCAGGTGTATAATATGTACCCTTTGTAACTTCTTGTTCTTTAATTTCTGAGTTTAATGTGCCCAGAATAGAACAATAACTGACATTAATCCTAGTAGGCTTGATGAAACACAAGTCACAAGGCACTCATGACTGGAGGAAAAGAGGATGCAGGTAAAAGCTCAGTGCTGAGATTCACAGAAGTGTTCGGGTGTGTTGGACTAAATCTCCAGAGGGACCAGGGTAAATCATTGCCATTCCAGCCACTACAGCCACAGGTCATATGCCACTGGAATCCCCAAAGCCCTTGCTCAGATCTTGCTGTCTGGTCTAAGAGATGCTGACATTTTTGACAGTTGATGCTCAAATTACCCCTAATTCAGATGCCACTGAGGGTCTTGGAGCCTGACTTGTGCAGGAGGTTTTCAAAGCAGACTGACAGGCGTTTTTGAGTGTTTGGCCTCACAAATTACAGCTGAGGACAGGGTGTACTTACCCCAGTTCCCACAGCCTCAGGGCTTGAATCCATGAGATTTCCTTTTACCTCTGGATTCGGCTCTGTCCCTAACCCATCCCAGCTGTGTATCACAGGTTTTAGGAAGGTCCTTTGTAAAGTCAAGTCTGGTTTAAGAGACCTAGATAGACCAGCTCTTGTGAAAATGCCCTGATATGAGAATCCAGAGCTTAGCTTCTGGCAGCAGAGGGCTAGGAGGTCACTGCCTGAGCACCTGACCAAGCTCAGGTTGCAAATTACTCCCACTGAACATCATATCAGGTTTAAAGTTTCCTGCATGCATAGTTTTTCCTTCTTCCTCACCTTGTCTAGTCTAATCCCATCAGTTACTCCTGCAATCACAGCCTTTATTCCTGCCATTCCCTATGACTGCAGTAATCTACCTCTGTGGACCTACATTTTTTAGTTCAGGCTCCAGTGTTGCATGTATACATGAGATATCCCAACAAAATCAACAAGATAAATTCTCTAATGATGCAAATTGTCACAAAACCATTGTTGGCAAAAGAGCTAGGTCGGTCTCCATGATCTAAAGGCTTTAACTCTAGAAGTCCTGGGCTTAAGCACGAGCTCTGTCGTGAGAATTTAGAATCCTTTGAACCATCCCTGCACTATCACTCATTAATTCATAACTAGTCCTTGAGTGTTGTTTGTATAATGGGCCTAAAATCTACTATTCTGTCTCTACTGTATATTCCAGTTACTCTTGTACTTAAAGAGAACTCTACCTTGCTGGATACAGTTTATTTTTCCATCCCCTGCCATTTTAGGTTTGTCACTTCAGAGATCTCGTTGAACCTTGATTTGTGTTAGCTAATGACACAGAACCTCTCTGCATACGGCTTGGCAAGAATAAGGCATATTAACAAGTAGACAGGTTTGTTCCCAGTGGGAGGTTTGTTTCTGTGTTCTGCTTTCAGTGGTATAGAAAGGTTTCCCTCCTTTCTCATGGATGGTGCTGTTGTTTCTTTCTCCAATTCATATTTCTGTCAAGTGAAGTGGCAATTCACAGATGGTACCCAGTCTGACAAAACCATGATAAAACTACCAAATTATCTGGAAGAACAAGTCCTTCAGTGTATGAGTGTGTGTGCAGTTACAGAGGTATTCCTTTAGTAAAAATACTTAAAATGCTTTTTTTTTTAATTTTAAAATATTTATGAATACTCATTCCCTGAGGAGGTTTAATAAAGTGATATCTGAATAAAATTAACATTAATGCTTAATTTAATTTTAAAATTCATGAAATCCTTTTGCTGAGTTGCTCTTTTTCTTTCTCAATAACTCAGTTTCTGAGTTATTAGTTGAAATATGATTACTAGCACATCACATATGAACAGTAACCTTGCTTTTGCCTTTTTCAGATTTGTGAGGACGTTTGTGAGACATGTAGACCTTTAAGAAGGTAGAATAAGTGTTTTACATCTTGACTGCTTTTCTTCTTACATCAAGATACAGTAGGAGGAAGGTGCAAAGGATCCAGTAGAGATGTGCTGTGGGAGTTATCATCAGGCAGTATCACTGCAGGGGCCAGCTGGGAAGTGAAAAGAAAAATTGTCCCCAGAAATCGTAATAACAATACAGTTAAAATGGCAATACACACACTTTCTAGAAGCTACCACTTTTCCCTGCTTATGCTCACCCACTGGGTCCCAACATTGGTGGCTTCAGCCAGTTGCACATGTAGGGAAAGATGAACTATCAACATTATGAGACCATTGCTGACAGAACAGTCATGTCAAGTTAATGGTTTCTTCTTCCTTGTTCTCAGATCCACTTAGAGTAATTTTTATTACTGTTATTTATAGCCTTGGGGTCAGACTTTGTCCCATCTTTTATCATCATCCCATGACCATAGTCCTCTACAAGTCATCCTGTAGTCTGTACACAGAAGAGGGATAAGCCCTGCTGTCAAACCAGACCTGTGCTTCTCTATACTATAACATTATGTTTGAATCATAAATAGCTCATCCTACACAGAACAACTATTATTTATTACTGTCTATATTAAAGGGTGGTTTAACGTGAACCAGCATCTCAGCCCCACAAGACGCTCACTCAGTTTCCCCACAGTGGGACGGGGAAGAGATTCGGAAAAGTGAGAAAACTCACGGGTTGAACTAAAGAGAACCTGTGAGGACCCCTTTGCACATGCAAGCAAAGAAGAACAAGGAATGCATTCACCACTTCCATGGGCTGGCAGGTCTTCAGCCATCCCCAGGACAACAGGGCTGCATCATGAGTAATGGTGACTTGCTATCACTCAGAACTTTCCTTTCTTCATTCTTTTCCCCCCAAGTTTTATTGCTGAGCATGATGCCATGTGGTCTGGAATATCTCTGGGTCAGTTGGGGTCAGCTGTCCTGACTCCTTCCTCTCCCAGTTTCTTGTGCTCCCCGAACCACCTCACTATTAGGGCAGTACAAGGAGCAGAAAAGGCCTTGGACTTTGTGTAAGCTCTACTCAAGCAATAATGGAAACATCCCTGTTTCCAGCACAAATCCAAAGCACTTCACAAGGAGAAATTGTTTTCCAGACATGATGACAGAATTTTTTGTATTTTCCACAAAAATCAATTCTTTGTGATAATTGAGACACCATGAAAATCCTTTAAAAATCCCCAAAACCCAAAGAAAAATCAAAAGCCAAACCCCTGGAAAAAGATATTTTATGACTTAATTGCACTTGGAATGATGAAAAAACTAATTTTGCTCCATGAGTTTAAAGTTGTGACACTGAAAATCTACCTCTCATGTCTACAAAGTAAAGTTTTTTTTTTTTCCATCAGGCTGTGACAACATTGTTCTTCCCATTGGTTTCAAGAAATTATTCTTCCCATGAAAATTGATATGGCTGCTCTGCTTCTCAAAGGTCAATGATACACTTATATGTTACCTGTTTTGTTTTCATACTTCCAAGTGTTATATTACCGATCTGATTCACTCAGTGTTCTTTCCAATAGCATGGTTAATAAGATGGGAGGACAAGACTAAAAAGAACTTTGAGAGACTGGGCTGGAGATAGAGATGTTTATCAACTAAATTGTAGTGATTCAGGGCCTAGTGCAGTATGAGACCCTGTTCTACAAGATAAAAACAGACCAGTTTATGGTAGTTGTAGACTGGTTGAAGTCATGGTTTTTTGAGGTTATAAAAATGCCTTGGATGAAAAAGACAATAAAATGCTTCTGTATTGCTGTTATTTCCTCCATTCTAGTGAGTGAATATGTTTTGCCATTTGTATTCCCTTCACTTAACAGGGAGAGATAGAGGCAGAAGAAACAATTTAAGTGAGGAAATAATCACTATGACTCAGTGCATGTGTGGTAGTATGAAATTTCAGTAGGAGCACAAGGACACAGACTGTTGAAGGAGTTGATGCAGACAGGGCAATGGTTCATGTGTAAATTGATGACATGGTAGCTCAGTAACCAGAGGCATGGCTCCAGTGACAATGTCAAAGCTGTGTGTTGTAATTAATGAAACTCCTTCCATTTAGAGAGAACTGGATTTAAGAGCTTTAGCAGAGGTGCAGTTAGCATACAGAAGAATTATGTGGTTTTTTCCTAGTGATGCTGGAACAAATAGCCCTGTGATTGGAGTAAATTAGAAAAGGCATGTTGGATTTTAGGCTTGGTTCCTGTCATTTAGACCTCTAGCCTGTGGCTGAGCAGTGGAGTTAAGTGAAGTAAAAAGGAAATTAAAAACATCCCATAGAGAAATAGGCTGAAAGCATTTTAGAATTTCTTAGGAAGCTGTTGCCATCTCTGTTCTACTGCAATGGGAAGTTTTCCCATGCTAGGAGCATGCACGACCTGTGGTTTCCACACTACAGACAAGAACAAGAGCTATTCCCAGGCTGCACTTAGAGGTATTCTGAGTGTGTTGCTTTCTTGCTGTCTCACTTTGATGCTCCATCTCCAAGAAACCCCTGCCCTCTGCAGCAGTATGTGTTCTTGGTAACAGATTCTGCCAGTGAAAGGTGAATTTTCACCATGGAAGCCAGGTATTGCCTTGATCTTCACTGCTCCCTGTGGTCTTTTCTACTCTCTGTCACCATCTGGCATTTTTTTATAAAAAGCACATTGCTCTTCAACCATCTATTTCTTTTTCAGACATTAATGGATGACCTGACAAAGGACGTAGATGCTATAAAAGGCAAAGAGAGCATCCCTTTCAGTCAAAAGGCATTGAGGTGGGGCATGGATTCCTTTGGGTAACAATACAACATGAGGTAATATAATCCTCTGAGAGAAACTTGATTTCAAGTTAGCACTGTCCTTGATTGGGACAGGGATTTGAAACAACTTTGCAGACACTGAGCAAATCAGAAGTGTGACTTGCTGGATCTTTCCCAGTAAGGTCTGGAGAAGTTTCATAATAAATTATATGAATGGCTATTAGCAGAGGGGTAGGTTCCTGCTATCCCCGGGGAAACAAGCTTACCAAAATGCCATGAAGTTATTCTCCCTCCATGAATTCGAAGACTATGAAATTAGGAAAATGCTGATTATAGCATTTACTGTGAGTCTGAAAACTGCAGCTTGGCATCTTGTGGATTTTGTTCTTTGACTGTTTCCTCTGAATATAACTGCAATTCTATTAGGAAGAACATCTCAGGAAGAACATAGAGGTAAGACATGCCTTCATATAAGGGTTATTGCTGTTGTTATTGTTCTTGCCATGTGTTTGAATTGACAAAGGAATTAGGTAGCAAAAATTAACTGACAAATATTTTACAGAGGATGTCAGAGGGATGCATCATCTCAGCATCATTGTAGTACACTCTAATTAGTACAGACTTTTCTGATCACCAACAGGTTGAAGAAGTTCCTCATTTGTGATTTTTCATAATAAAGGGAATATGCAAGGTAGAAATCATGACTTCAAACTGATTCAAACATGATTGAAACTTAGACTTAAACTAGCAAGGTGTATTCCTTCCTGCTATCTACCTTAGAGATTGCATGAAACCCTCTTCAAGCACTTCATGAACAAAGAGCCTGGGATTACAAAGAAATAAAGACCAAGAGAGCACAAGAAATCATCCGTGGTTAAACTGCATGTTAAATGATGCCTAACATCACTTTAATCAAAGTTAGGGATAAAAACATACAGCTCTGACTAAATCTGTTAGCAATGTTCCCACACATTAGTCAGGCTTCTCCCAAAACCTTCCCGCTCTCTACCCTGACTGGCTTCAGCCTGTGCCAGTAGCACCTGCTCGTTTCCCACTTATCAGTTTCCTCCATTGGTCTTTTTATGCTTTTCTGAAACAAAACAATTTAACTGAACTCCACCACTTTTTACCTTCTCTTCTGCCATAATTTATCCAGAATGTAATTTTCCAGGAGATATAATGTAATTTTCCAGGAGATATTGGGTTGCCAAGCATTTAGGGATGACTACAGCTGTCTTGTTTATTTATTTCTCTATCATCATCAACTCTTTCTGGATTTTCAATTTGGCTCAGATATAAGGTATCACTTTTGTTATCCCTTACCCAAATACAGGTGTGTATTTTCAGTCAGAACCTTTTTAATATTTTCAACCTATCTCGTACCTCTAGATCTTAATTAAACATTGAGAATTGCTGTATTTCCTACTTCAGTGTTATATGTATCTATTCTAAGGAGACCTATATTCTTTAGTTGTCTTCCATAAACCTGATAAATTTAAATTACTCACCTTCTAGATTGTATTTGTTGAATTTCAGTAATATCTCTGCATCATGAAAATGCAAAGACTTTGAAAATCAAATCACAAATTTATTTTTTTTCTCTTGCTCTAGCACATACAATCTTTTTTCATTTCACCCTTTACCCAGGAGTGAGTCTATTCATTGCAATAATAATGTCATACAACACAGTATCTAAATTACCTCCATAACGCAACTCATCCAGAAACAAATAGGAGCTTATAGTATTATCATTTCTACTTCATGCACAAACACAGACACACACTGTGAATCAATTATGACATGCATTTGATTGTTTCACAGCTCAGGTGTGTAACCCTTAAAAGCCACAGCCAAAATATATTGTAGCCAAGAGGCACGTTTGCACTGACTTCAAATAGGCATAATTTGCTGCCATTTTTAATCTTCTACCTTTGCATGAAATACAAGCACCTCCTGTGTTGCCAGCATTCTTGATGTTCTGGTAATATCAGAGATATAACAATTAAAATGTTTTTTCTGGGTGGGTGAATATATTTGTCTTCATTAAATCTTCATTTCAAAGCATAACCCAGAGGGATTTTGCAAATTAGCCCAGATATGAGCTTTTATAAAGCAAGCACAAGCCTATTCTTTGAATAAAAATTACATTTCACTGAATTTGTTTCCTCTCTCAGGTAGAAAAAACCCATTGTTAATAAGGGCCAGCTGAAGGGCTAGTCACACCAGGGTAGTTTGCTTTGGTAGTATCAAACAACACTCAGCCTTACTCCCCCATGCACAGTAACTCTAGTGGCATTCTACTTGACTTTTAGCTTAACAGATCTTGGTAGATATTTTTTCCATGAGGAAATCAACAGAATAATGCACAATGTGATGTTTTAGCTATAGAAAATTTACCTTTAAGAAAGGTTTGTTAATGGTTTACTCACTGTAAAACATCTGTTTATATGTTATGTTTCTATGTTATAGCAGAACTACCTAAAGTAGTTTTGGGTTTATTCTGTATTGTTTAAATCTATTCTCTAAAGACCTGTATGCAAGGAACTTCGATACCATATCTGTTATGCTTTCACATCTAACCATATTTTCTTCTTCATCACAGCTGGGCTATTACATCCTTTGAAGCAAAATTCACGTCACAGCTTTTCAGCCCAGTGCTTTGCCCTAGAGCACATTGGCTGCACAACTAACTCGCACAAATTAGGTATATTTTAGGTTCATTTGATATTAAAAAAAAAAAGAACAGCTCAAAACGAGTTGATAGTGTTTTGTGCTCTGAATTGTCTGAGACAGACTTTCCAGACACACATGAGTGTAAGCCTGGAAGTGGATAAATAAAGAAAACCAGGGTTCCCAAGTGGTCCTTGTCCCCTCTGCTATTCCTAGCAGTGCCTCCATGCCTGTAGCTTGCTGTTTTGTAGGGCTCTTTTAATTAACTTACTGAATGCTTTTATGTTAGCTTCAGTGCAAATACTGAATGTGCTGATCTTTGGCTCCAAAAAAGCCATGTGACCAGTGAGTTAAGAATTCAAAGTTTGTGTTGTAAGTTATACTACAAAGCAGGAGAAGTTGGTCCTTCCCTGGAACTCAGGACTACCATCTGTCTCATGAAAATTACTCTTTCCTGTGTGTTATATAATGAAGAATTATTGCAATCCTTGTTCCACACAGGCAAGCACAGTAACTAACACTGAAATATTTCCATATCTTTAGTCCAGTCATATGCTAGAAAGCTGAAAAGAGGGCAGCTCTGTTATTCTGCTTAGGTTTTAATTAAACATATTAAATGCAATGTATTATTGGACGGGTCTAGCAAAAAAACAAACCAAAACTAAACCAAGCAAACAGAAAAAAACTATACAAAAAACTGTCCAATATACTTATTTCATAAAGCAATTTGTCTTTTCTTACTGGTTACATCAACAGCATAGAGGTTGCATTTAACTGTGTAATGTGGCCTTTGAACTGAAATGTTCTGCTCCTGTGCATCAATAGAAGTAATTCCTTTCTACCTAGAAGGAATTTGTTCAAGTGAATTTTTACAGATTTCTTTTCACCATAAATACTAAACTTCTGATGTGCATCATCAACACACAAGAGGGACAGCCCATGGACCCAAAGCTGCCTAGGACCTTCAACTACAGCAGTAAAAGGATGAGGGCTGCAAGAATACCCATCCCTGTGTCCAAAGGAACACGTCCTGCACATTCTCAGTGGGATACATTTATCTTATGCTCAAAAGAAGCTGTTTCAGTTCTCTGCAATAGGAGAGACCTGAAGTCCACAGGAGTTCCCTTTTCACAGCTGCTGATCTGTGGGACATGTGGAGCTGCAGGTGGGACATGTGGAGTTACAAGGATGAGCTCTGGGCAGATCCAGGGGGACAGGCTGAGCACATGTACAGGCCTCTCTCAAGAGATCACTTCCTGATCTAGCTCTGTGAGTTATTTTCCTGCGATGGCACAACTTTGGCAGGATGTTTCTCATTGAACTCAACCCAGAGCCTTTTGGCTAGAGGTACAGCTTGGGGATGAAGAGAGGAGCCAGGGTGGGAAGGGACATGTCACTTCTCAGGGCAGTATTTTATTGCTATACAAAAGGGATTCCTTCCTGCTCCTCTTGTAATTGAAGTAAAAAAAAAACAAAGAAAAAGAAAGAAAGAAAAGAGTGTACTCATCACTACAGTTTAATGGACTCTAGTCCAGCTAGTGCATATGAGAGAGCATGAAAGTTTCAGATCAACAGTGGGTTTAGGACCATATCCTAAAGCGAGGATTTAGAATGGATTGCTGGGGAAAACAACCAGTTTAACCTGGGTCAGGATGCTCAACTGTAAGGAAAAGCCCCAGGGTTTTACCACGATTTGTGAATCAGGAGAGAAGTACTCATACTAAGCAAATGAAATATCTATTTGTAGTGTGTGTGTGTGGGTCTGGAGTCATGTCCAGTTTCTTCTGCTATGCAAATGGAGCAGTGCCTTCCTCAGCCTCCTGCAGCCAACATGAACCTCATTAACATCTTCAGCCTTAGGTAATGAAAACTGTAAATCTGTGATACTCCCCTGCCCAGAAAGGAGCCGCACTGACTGAACAAAATTAATCAGCTCACTGCACTGAGAAACAGTTTATTCCTCCTGCAGTGGAGAAGGAGGGGGGAATGAACAAATATCTTCAGGGAGCAGGGCTGGCTTGTAGCTCATCAGTGAAAAAGAATGACTTTTAAAGGAATTTAAATTTTTAACTGTTGTAAGGAAAATACCCCAACCCACCTATTTAACACTCTGTTCATTATTGTTTCTTCTATCAGTGAGAGAGTCAATCCATAGCCTACACAGGCAGTTCCTCTGCAACTCCTCATTCTTAAAGACCTCTGTACCTTCTGACAGGAAAAAGCAAATGTTCGGTATCCGACATATGCCATGGTCACTGGCAGCAGAGGAAACCAAGGGCAGCACAGCTCAGCAATGTGGGTTATCAGTACTAATGTCGCGGTAGTAGAGTATCCAGTCCTAATTACAAGACAGAGTAATACAGCCCCACTCACACTAAAGGGTACAGCTAATGGCAGAAAATACTTTGTGAAAAGTTTTTCCTCCATTTTAGAGCTGGGGGATGTGGAACACTTACAGTTGTACATAGTAGATCATTCCATACAAGATCTGTTTTTGATGTATTGAAGTGTTCACTATTGGTTGTGATCTGTCATAAGCCCTCGGGCCTGCCCAAGTGGCAGAGGAAAATGAAATTCAGTAAATTCAGCAATGATCCACATTCACTTGCCTGTTATGTGCCTGTGTGAGCATGCACATCAACTACTTGTGTATTCCGAAGAAAGCACTGAACAGACCTAATTGTAAGAGAATATTTGTGACTAAGCTGGGAATTTTTCCAAACTAAATGAAGTTTCCTGGTTTGACTCCCTTTATCAATGCCCTTTGCAGCATTAAGCAATCTTAATGACTTGCAAACCTTTTTGAAAAAAAGTTAATATTGAACAGGCTGAGGAAATTATGGAGCTCATATTCAAACTATGTTAAACTTTTCAGAATCACACAGGCAACCTACAGCCTTCTCAGATTTTATTCTGACAAACTACCTGTAAGATTGTAAAAGGAGATTCACTTTTTTAAGATTGTTTTTGAGTTATCAAATTATATAAGTTGTGGAAAAGGCACCTGCCTGAGAGATAAGCAACAAAAATTTGTAAGTGGGATGTCACTAAGATCTCTGAACCAAATTTTATTTATATTGTGCTTAGGCTGAGTTATTTCTGGTGACTTACATGTTAGATCATACATCAAACTAATAACTCACGTGTTTATTACTGATTCAAATACCAGTAATAGTAATACCATGTATTATATCTACTGACTATTAGGTCACTTAGTTTTATATATTCTGTCCTCTTAATACTCAGTAAGTAATAGCAAGGAATAATATTTTAAAGATGTCATTTAAGAAAAATGCCTTTTGAATTGGGTTATTTAAGAATTACAACAATCACTGACAAGTTACTCCAGAGAAAAAATTTGAACTCCTGTCAATATAAATAACTTCAGGAAGTGTATGTCATATATTACTTTATCAATGCAAGGTAGTACAAGGTTAATGAGAAGGATTTAAAAGGAATCTGAAGTGGAGTAGTAAGTAAAAGAGCCACCATTTTTCTCTTTCCATTGAAATAGATTAGAATGGATTTAAAAATATATATATTTATTACTTGAATATTTATTTAATATTTTACTGGATGAATCAAACTTTATCAGTACATTCTGTTTTCGAGGTGGGGCTCAGAGGGTTTTCAGTGCCCTGCTCAGTTAGCAAACTTCAGGCCAGGATTTGCTAGCAAAGTTGTCATTTGCCTGTAGACCAAACACATTTGCTCAGAACAAGATCAAAGATGATTATCCTATGTTTTATTCCTATAAAGGAAGATACCTAGAAGCTGTTTTGTCCTGTATGTAGCAGACACTACAGCAAAGAGTGATTTTGTATTGCAGTATTTGGCCTTCCCAATTGTCCAAACTGTAACAGTAACCCCAAATCAACACCTATTGTGTTTATATGGATATATCTTACTGGATTTTCACAGTCTTAATTATTATTATGATCGTTATCTTTTCTATCAACTTCTTCAAACCTGAGAAAGGACAATGGTTATATTTTTGTGCTTCAGCTGGTTCAGGCAAACTTGAATCTCTTTTGCCAGTTGAGGACAAGATCTTTCTGACACAGTGGTTTCAATTCACCTCTGCTTTCAACTCTAAACTTACAGTTCTCCTCACAGCCCCACCATATATGAATGATCTTTTATGTCTATATCCACATTTCCTGAGCTAGAAAGAAAGTTAACTTGGATGCTGTGGCTCTGCAAGTTTGACAAAACATAGCTTATGCAGAATGAATTATTTGGGGAACAAAAAGATCCAGTGGTGGGGATCCAGAACTTTAGAAGTATCTGAAAGGCTGTATTTGGCCCAAATCAAACTTGCTTGTAGTTCTGATGCACCAGGGAAACCTTGCAAGTGTTTACTTGGGTTCCAAACATGAGTGCAGAGAAAGCAGTCACTGTGGGGTTTAGTACATCTGCTGCTGTGATGTTCATCACCTCACATCCCTTAGTCTGTCCTTGGGCAAAAGTCATGACAGTATTGATAATCTAGTCAATAAGTTGAAAAACATGAATGTAAAGACAAACAGTTCAAATCTATAGGGCTATAAAATACAGGGATTTCTTTGGATACCATGAGCACATATTTCTCAATCATTCCTGTTGGAAATGTTTATCTTTAGATATTCGTCTTCTACCTTCTTTTTCTTCATCCATTGTTAGTTATACCAGCTCAGCAAGAAAAGCAGAATTATTTCATGTTGTCTTGGTAGTACACAACTGTTCGATGGAGGATTCCACCTCATAGTGTTTTTCACCAAATTCAGTGTCAGGAGTAATTTTGCCATCTCTAGCAGTGTCTCTGAGATCTGTACATGATGACCTTACCACACAGCTCATATTTCTTTAATAACTGAAACAGACTCTATTGCAAAGGAATTTTAAATCTTGATGGCTTTTTCAGCTTGTTTATATGACACAAAAATTGAGGCCATTTTATCAGTTAAGGAGCATATGGAATCCAAGGATGCCTAGACCAAAGGTGAAGGACATTCATATCTTCCTTAGGGTGTCCAGTCTACTTATACAAGATAAGGATTAGTTTTTCTTAACTTTATGTATTTTCCCTATAATTTATCTGTAGTATTTTTTGCTCCCTATGAAATTGTAAACTGTATAATGTTTTGAATAAGGGCATTATTGTAGAATCTGATCTGAATTCTCCCCTTATTGTTGTTGGTTTTGTATGACATCAAAGTGAAAATAAACGAAAGAGAAACAAAACCTCTGTTTTCCAATAAGATGTGGTAGGTCCAGAAATGTATACACTTAGAACAATTTCATTACCTGTGTAAATGGTGGAGATTGAATATTTTTATTTAGTAGTAGAGAGTGCTAAAATGAGTGCAGCCTGCAGAGAGCAAGTAGTAACAATGCTACTTGCTGGATACATAAAAAAGTGCTTTTTGCAGAACTTCCTTGATGAATTAGCAACGTGACTGCCAACCTGGTATTTGGTTCTGTATATTTCCAGTCCAGCATGGCCTGGGTCCTTCTAAATCATCTTCCTTTCTGGAAAAATTAATTTTAAAACAAATGCATCCTCCAGTTGAACCATGTATTCTGGCTGCAAGTGCCTTAAGAAGAAATAGAGGAAACAGAGCCACTCATTAACTTCAAGTTGAATCTTCATCTGAATATTGGTTTGATATACTCTCTATGCTTCTGTTGGGACCCAGAGGATATGATAAAAAGTACTGCATATCAGTGGTTGTGGGTTGTTGGACCTGAACCTTTGGTGCCACATGCCCTGAGTCTTTCAAACTGAAATGCATTGAACTGAAATACATAGACTAAATCCAGCTCTGATATATAAGAATGTTAGTCACCATTATACCAGGGCTTCTTACTTTGGATCCTCATGGTCCAGCTGCTGTGCCTTCCAGAGTTGTGCAATGGAGGTGCTCTGTAATTCTCAGGCCAAACAGTTCTGGGAAATCTGCTGTATTGATTCCTACCCCAATTATAGAGGCAATATGCAGTTATATTAGAGCTCAAAGCCAGGGAAGTTGAGCGTCACTGGGCACCAAAGAAGATTGGTAAGGGAAGCAAATGAGAATACTGAAAGAAACACCTATATTAAGAAGAATAAGAAAAGTCAGTTCTGACATTGCTTAGACAGAAGTGGGAGAAGTAGTCAGGTTAGTAACCATACAGACCACAAAGATGTAACTGATCGATATTTCTTGCCTTTGTTTGATCTATTACGGAGTATATTTGAGTATATAATAATACAGAGTATATTTGAGTATATAATAAGGTACTTATTATTCTCCTCAGTTACTGCTGGAATTTAAAACAGCTACTATTAAAACCAATTCTTTTTAAAAGTAATCTGAAACAACTTGAAAGCAGGAGTTTTTAAACAGTCAGCCAAAGAATTATCTTCCATAAGCTTTGGTCTGTAATGAAGTTTCAGAAGATTGGCAGAATACTAATGTTGGATCAATACTGAAAAATGATATACAGGAGGCTTGGGTAATTTCAGGCCTAAGTAATACCTTAATGGCCTATATAAGTTAAATAATGAAGTGGCTGATGCATGACTCAATTAGTAAAGAACTATAAGGTAAGGAATAGGACACCGACCAACACCGGTCTCTGGGAAACAGGACTGATAACTGCAGTGAGATATAATGAAGTCCTTACAACTTTGCCTCCACAGTTTGACTGGAATCTCAAAGATAGAGCTTACCATTGTGAATAATGGCAAGATTTAAAATGGAGGAATTGACAAGCTGAGCAGAGGAATACTGCTCTGGTGGTTTCCAGAGGTGTCTGAAGTACTTCCAATGCAAGAAACATCCAACAAATGCTGCTGTGATTCTACTTCTGAAACCCTTGAGAAGCAATTGGAGGTCACAGTCCTCTTCTTCACCCTTTAGAACATGTATTTGTGTTAAAAACAATTTAGTGTGAAGATTATGGACTATATTTTGGTTTTCAGAGCAAGAGGAGAATAAACTCAGAGCAAAGCCATTGAAAAAACCCACCAAAATAAGTAAATAAAATTATACATTTGTCAGTGATACAAAAATCAGTTACAGAGGATGTTTTGTTGATAGCAATGCATATAATCAATTACACTGTATAAGCAACTCGGAAAAAATAGATCACATATAAAACTAACTTGCATTGGAGAAAGAAACAGCCCGGTCCTAACTGGTAACCTACAGGTAACCTCTGTACTGTTAATACCAGAAAATGCAGTGCTGTGAGCAAAAAGAAGTGGACAGAGACTTCCTCATTGGAGGTGGATTTTCTTTGATAGATTCATCATGGTAATCCTGAAACTTCTGTGTTTATTTGATGTACAACCATCGGTTTAGGTGTTTAAACTGTTTATTTCACTGTTCACAAACATTCTCTTAGAAAACTATTTCAGTATGCAGGGTATCTATTTCTGTCAGGTACTTTTCTGCATTCTTAAAATGGCTATGCTTGATTGCAATATTTTTAGTAGACTGTCTGTTTAATTTATGAGGAAATTAAATGTAAAATACATATAAGGAAAAATTCACTGGCCATGACTTCTGCTAACTTGGTGCAGTGATTATTAGACTTGGTACAAATAGCAAAAATGAACAGATTCAGATCTACCTCATAAAGAAAAACTAATTAAAATATTTCCTGAAATAAATGCATGTGAAGAAATTAATTTCTCATGTATTGAAAAGGCTGAATCTTGATTTTTTTTTCTTCAAAAGTTAATCCAAAGTGAGGAAATAATAGAGAATGCTGAAGTAGGCAAAAGAGATTATGAGAGCTGTGAAAAGGAAATAAGAAAGCCAAGATGAGCCAGTTTGATAAAAGACTCAAGGGATCATGCAATACAAAGGCCAAGTCACAGTTTGGGCTTTTCTGAACTTGGCAAATATTTGACCAAGAAAAATCAACTCAGAAAAGGGTATAATTAATTTGAAAGACTGTAAATATATTTGCTAGCTGGCCTCTTCAAGCCCTTGGAGAAGCAAGAGGAGTTAGAATTTTTATCTAATGTTATGTAATGTATCAAAGCATATTTTTTTTCGCAGCCATTAAAAGTGACTTGAAAGCTATCTGCCTCTTGCTGTTTTGCTTGGACAGGTTATGTGATGGTTGTATAATCCTCACTTCTGTACAACTTTTGAGCTCTGGACTAGGTTGAATTTCAACCAGACTGCAGAAAGCTGCTGGCTTGTTTTACAAAGACCTTTAGTAGGTTGTCTGGCTAAGGGAACATATAATTAAAATGCTGCACTGCAGGAATGCAGCTAGACCAAAAACTAGTTTGCAAACACATCAGGTGCATTCAGTGTTTGGCTTTCTGGGTGGTTTGCTTTTCTATGGTCGAAGTCTGTAGTGATATTGATCAATTCCTTACCGTAAATCTAGGACTGAGCTTTTTGCACCTCCTAGGTAGGTGTCCACGGCTTGCCCTCTTGGCTGCCTGGCCTCATGCCCATCTATTGGGACTGCAGGGTTGGAGTACTCACCTCTTCTTCCTTCTCATACTCCAAAACTTCTGCTGACACTAATAAGCCAAAGCAGCACAACTCAGGAGTGAGGAAAAGAAAATATTATGTTTTTTAATCTTGGAGTAAGATTTTATGATAAATAGAATTACAAATGGGATAGATATGAGGAAACTGTTGGAATTAAATAATTCTGCTTGTTTGTTCTGGAAGAATTAACTGCATGCAACACTGACTGCCTGACCATAGTGGATGAAAGATCAGTTGCAAGGTTTTCTTTTGCTTGGTGGGCAGCCAACACCAGAATTGTTTTAGTAACTGGATCTATCCATAAAATTTTTTTAATTGTCTAATTAGAAGACTTTTCTGAGGTCTGCAGGTATAAAGAAAACAGAAGAAAAATACCACAGGTAAAATTTAATCAACTTGTGATTTTATATTTTTTCTTCTAATACAGTTCTCAGCAGCTCTGGTTCCTACCCCTGGACCAGACTTTGCCCCTGTGATTTCTCTTTTCTCACATAAATGTCATGCAGTTCTCTCAAATGCAACAGCAATTCCTCTAGGTTGGCTCCTGCCAAAGCAGATAGCGCAGTGACTCAGTCATCTCCCTGCTCTTTGAGTAGTGGTAGATTAATCCCAGACTGAGCAATTTTTTTGAGTCAATTTTTTGGGGTGCAGGCTGGGTGGATAATGGCCTTCCAGTGACTGGTGCCTGAAACAAAAACAATCAGGTACTGGCTTCACATGTCTTGTGTAACTAAAAGGCAATATCATTTAATGATTTCTACATTTTATAAAAAAAAGATCACTTTGAAAGAAAGTATTTTGAAGATAACCAAAATGGGTTTTTTCTGGCACTTTACAAATAGAATTTTCTCAATTTATTCTTTTTCTTTTCCTGTTTTTCCAAATTGTTAAAACTTCAACCAAATTTTTTGAATAACCTTTTCTCCTCCCAAGACTGTATATATTGCTTAAGGAGGAAAGATTAGCCCAGTTTTTCTTTGGAAATGAATACAATATGCATATGAGAATGCCTGATAAGATTAAAACTATTTCACCAAGCAACCTTAAAATCGTTCTGTAATCTCTAAGACAACCACTATATTTCTGTAATGATCACCTAAACAGCATGTGAATAGTTTTTTGCCAAGGAATCTTAGGAATGTGGTGAAATAATCAAACAAGCAATACATTCAGGTATGATTTCTGGACAGGGAAGAGAATAATTTCTGGACTGTGATGGCTGTTGGATAAGGAGTATGCATAGCCTAAATATTTGAAGTTATATCTTGAAATTTAACCTGCAGTGCTGTCTCATGATTTCTGAGCAGCGACTGCTCCTGCTGCCTGTGCCCAGAGGGGTCCTGCTGTGCTTGCTCATGAAGAAGGAGCATTGCCAGAGCACAACCACTTCCTCATCTCTTCCATCTGGCCCTTTAGCAAATGTCTGAGCTGTAGACTTCCTAAATCAACAAATAGGAATTGCCAGCTTTCAAAATACGCCTGACACCCTGGGGTCCAGCGTTTAATGCTGCTATGGTGGTGGGAAAACCTGAGCTCCCAAGAATGTCAGTGAGGACATCATTAGTAAACCCTCAAAAAGGTTAATGATTGAAGAAAAAGGGCCTATGAACCAAGAAGCATTTTGGCTTCATATATGCAGACAACTTTAACTACTCTTGATATCCATACAGTGTCTTGAAATGGCTCCACTGTCATTTAAAATTTGGGTCTAGAGTTTGAGCTCTGGCCCTCTGGGAACAATGTTCCAGCACTCAAAAGCAAGGGTCCTGGCCACCATCCTGTGCAGATGCAAAAAACCACCAAACTATTTCCTAGTAGTCCTCACTCAGTGTTCCTGGGAAAGGCAGGAAAGAGACATGATTGTTTATAGCTGTTGACAGGGAGAAAGCAACAGAAATTTACCCCAATATCATTCCTATCCCTCCTTCCTCTTCAGGAGCCTAAAGCCAGGCAGAGGCTGCAAATTCTTCAGAGAACTCAGTCTCATACTGAGTAAATCTGTGGTCTGCATTAAGGTTGTAAGTTGCACTTTGCCCTCCCTCCCTGAGATATTTAATCTCTTTTATGTTTGAAAGATCAATAGGAAGAATTTTCATCAATTTATTATGGAGGTGGAAGAGGAAGGGGAAGCAAGCTAGCACTGCAGAATCATTTGGCTATAGCAATGCACAGTTTATGTTAACCTAAGAAGGTACTGGTTTAGTTTTACCCTTCCCGTTCCGGCATAGACATGATTTCCCCCATCCAGAGCTGAGTTGCAGCTGATCTCAGCATGAGCTATACTGGGAAGATGTAGCAGCTGAAAAAGTAAGTCAGAACAACAAACCAACCAAATCAAGCCAAATAAACCCAAACCAAACAGGAGAGGATAACTTTCTGCTCGTTGTGTGGGTCAGCCTCAGGAGCAGCACAAGGAAGCAGATGCCTGTTCGAAGGGAACAGCACCCCAGATTCAGGCTGGCTCATTCTGGCATGCAATTGCTGTCTTAAGGCTGAAAACCAGACCAGTACAAAGGACTTTCTGCAGGACTTTCTGCAAGAGGGAAATTGAGCTGACTGGTTTGGAGACAGATGCCTGGGCAGCCAGATAATGGCTGTTAGAGGAAAACAAAGATTTTCATCTGTTGAGGCAAGTTCCAGGCTCAGAATTTCCTAGTTACTTTTTCATTCCTCCTACTGTTATAGAGCCCCTTGTAGCCTCCAGGAAAAGTATGATAGCATTCTAATAGAGATTTTGAAAGAAAGAAATGAGCAAGAGAACGAAAACTATGCTAAGATGCCATGAGCTCTAACCTCCCACTATTGGAAAATTCAGCTGAAGACAATTTTGATTTTTTTTTAATAGCCTAAAAGACTTGTTTTAATTTCCAGTTTGCACTTACTTGTGATCAGTTTAGGGTCTTCTTTTTCATCCATCATTTTCCTTAAGCTTAAATAACCTTTTTTCTCATCTTGCCTTTACTTTATTGGTGTATTTATAGTGATACAGCATTTTACTCCTTGCAGCTGTGGTTTTCTAAGATTCAAAAAACTCTGCTGATTTCTCTCAGAAATTAGGTGCTTGCTACTCTGAACATGTTAATATCTAATTTTCTACCTTATTCTGATTTCAGTTCATCCCTTTTCAACAGTGGCCAGGATTACATGTAGTGTAACAAACGAAGTTTTATCAGTGCCTTGTAAAATGACTTTAATAACTCCCCGTCTCCATGGAAAATACTTTGCCTGATATATTTAACAATTACAATTGTCTTTTTCATGTCCGCATCACATTGATAGCTTGTAGTCATCTCATGATTGACTGATACACCTACTTCTTTCTCGTTCATTGTCACTTACAGACAGGAAGCACATAGTCCGTGGCAAAAAAGTGCTTGAAATGCTTGTTTCTGTTCCCTATGGACATGACCACAGCATTTTTAATATCACACTCCTTTTCAAGGTCATACAATGTATTGCATGTACTTCTGTACATTAATTCACTTCTTCATCATGTTGACTATGCTTCCCATCTTGTGTTTTTTTGCAAATGATGCATATTGTTTTCTGTTTGAGGTGCTGAAAATATGATTTTTTTTAAAAAAATCATCAATTTAAAGAAGCAAGCCCTATGTCTCTAAGTGTAGAAATATCTCAAAACCAAAATTTACCTGAAACATAAAATCAGGCATGTCCTTTTATGTACTACATTTACTAATAAAGACTTAATTCTACAGTTCTACTTCCTAAATATTAAAAAAAAATAATTTTTCAACTGTGTTTAGTTCATCCAAAAGAGTGGCATGAAAAGCTATTGGAAGGACAAGTTCAACAGGAGTTTGCTGTTAATTACAACTCCACACATAATAAAGAACCTTATCTCTTTTAAGGTTGCTTAAATCTCAGTTGTGAATGACATCAGATTATCAGATAAAATCCTGAACTATTTCTATTCTCTGTGGTGGGAAAAAAATAAATTAACATATCTAATTATTGCTAATGAGAATTAGGAACTAGATAACTCCATGCTAGATAATTGGGTGTTTTAGTTGTTAGAATAGGTTGAGCTAATTGGTGGGTAACATTGTAATGCTAATGTTTGTCCTTCAAGTAGCTCAGTACTGTATTTTATATCATCAATAATTTTGATAATAAAATACCATTTTTAGCTCTGTGATTAAATACTTTCTACAATTTTCATTGCAATATGTAGTGAAAAAAAAAAAAGGAACTTCTTTTGCTGCATCCGTATTGACCCAACATTTCCAAGGTGTAGAAGTGATTTTGGAAAACTTACACTGAGAAAAATCCTCAAGGGACTGTTCTCAAAAGGCCCTTTGGCTTCTTGAGAGATAGGAGTTTTACTTTGTTTCTCTTTCCTAGGGTTACTTAACTCATGGTTATTCTCCTTGAGTGGAAAAATAGGTTCTATCAACTGTTCTGTTTCAACTCCACCCTAGAACTGAGCAAGGATGAGAAGCTGAGGAGAAGTGTTTCAGCTGGCATAATAGTATTGCAAGAGCTCATGACACTGTCCCAGCTCTCTGCATCTGCATCTTGCCCATCTCTACACTGTCAGACCAAGCACCTCTTGCAGACCCTTCAGGAAACTGGATCAGAGCCATCTGTGCCAAATCCTTCACCATCTGTTACCTAGTCATCAGCCTGGTTGCTCTCTGCCAGTCCTGGGCTTGCTTGTTTGTCTCCATTTGCTGAACACTGATTGGATTTGCCCTATTCTGTAGGGGAAGATGCTTTGTGTGTCGTTGGTGAAAGCTTTGTTTCTTGTGGTGAGGCACTTGTCAATGAAACATGAGCTGGTGAGGAGATGTTTGATGGAGAAGAGATGAGGCTCAGTTTATCTGAGGAAGAGAAAAGCTCTGCCTGTATAGTAGTGAGAGGGGAAAAGCCAGTGGGATTAAAAACAAACCTGTCATTGCCCTTAGAGGAAGAGGGAATGGGCTGTTCAGGCTGGCAGAACTCTGCCAGGAAGAGGTGTACACGGAATGGTTTTTCATCACCTGTCTCTTACATAACAAAAATGCTTTATGTAAAAGACATTCAGCTATGAATCTTCTTGCTTTGTGCCCTAGTAAATGTTACCGAGCTCTATACAAGGCCATTACTCCTTTTACATAGGTAGTTTTATATTCCCAACATCTGCCATTGCGAGAGGGAGAGATTAAAATTAAACTTTAATGTTTCATATACTGCTTTTCTGAATGCAGTTTTCTTAACTATTGGAATGACACCTTTTTTAAAAAAAACAAAAACTAAGTGACAAATCACAATCATGACAAAATATAGCAATAAAAATAACACTTAGGAAGAAGATACCACAATACTTGCAATGCAAGTAGATGACAAAAAATACCCCATTGAAACAATAAATGTGAAAAATGTGCCAAAAAACTTTTTTAATCTGGGGCCAGCACTTTCTTCTCTAGAACTTTTTCCATAGTTTCAATCATTAGGTCTGAATTTCTACTGTTGTGTCTTTAATAGTAACCTCTGCTTTCATGGAAGTAATCATGCACAGTGAGGTAAGGGAACACAATAACACACTTGCTCCTTGCTCTGTGTGCAAAGACACGATGCCTCTAAAACAAGCTCACAATGAAACTGCATGTGCAAATGTGGCAGATTCCTGGGTGGTAATTTTGATGAGCATGCAGGGGAGTAGTGACAAAAGTGGCAACCTATGGCAGTCTAGTGGCCAGCACAGCTTCCTGGTCCAACCCTGCAGTGTGAGGGATGAGGCTGCACACTCTGTCAAGGGCTGCAGAGGTATTTACCCGTAGGAGAAAGAGACATAAAGTCTGGCATGGCAGAGTATACCCTCTGATCATTGCAGCCTCCTCTGCCTGTTCCTGTTTTAGTCTCTGCTAAGGTTAGGCCCCATTTTCCTTACACATCTTGTTTTAGTATATTCTCCTTAATTTTTTCTTGTCTCAGTCTTTTTCCTAGTCAGTCTTTGTACCCGCACATGGGAGTTCTGAGTACTGTCCTTTCCTATTCTTATATCTAAAGATGCAGACACTATTGCAGCTATCTGAATTTCTTGTGTAAGCAATCTTTTTCTAGGTCCACTAGATGTAGAGAAGACCATCAATTCAACCAGTCTCTAGTGTTTAAAACTCTGTGCATGAACCTCATTGTTAACACTGACTTGTCAATAAAATTTCATACTTGATTAATAATTGCTTGTTTCACAAAGCATAAAGACAAAACTCCTCCTCTGCTCTCATGAGAGAAGAAAGCATTGGGTAAAAGCAAAAATTAACTTGGAAAAGCACAGAACATTTTTGGCATGCACTCACAGATGAGTTTCTACTGCTGAGATTAATTGCACAGTGGTCCTGGAAGGTTATTGTTGGCACCTTCGTTTTCAGTCCATCATTCTCATACAAAAAAAGTTTGAGCAACCTGTGTTGCACCATGGAATTCCTCCTTGAATTAGCCAATTTTGCATAGAGCAACGAACTTTGCAAGAAGGCCCTGAGCTCTTGTGTATGTGCAATGATGTTCTAATGTCTGTCAGTTCCTTAATTTCCAAGGGGAGGAGTGCTCTCCCCAGCTCTCAGACTTGTAATCATCATTCTGTACATTGTACTCCAAACAAAAGCACTCTGCTGTCGTGCTCTGACATGTAATGATAATGATTGCTCTCCTACCAAAGGAGAAGAATTGCAAAACAGCACCAAGGCAGCAATTATAGAAAGAAAGGCAGACATTTCCCTGTTGGTGTTCTAGGAAGGTGGTGGTGGTTTTTTAAGGAATGGAGCTGGACTGTGTGCAGGTGAGACACAGGTTGATAGTTCTGTATTTAATGAAAACTTCCTGAAGGATTTATGTTTTATCTAGTCTCCCACTCAGTCATTTTCTGACCTGAATTTCCCCAGTCTTGCATTTGCTTAATTTCTGACAGCTGCAGGTGGGACAGTGTGGATGTTGCTGTGCTTACATGAGAGATGATGTCTGTGATGGCAGTGGGACAGACTGACCTGCCAGGCAGTGGAAAAAGCTTTCAAAGTAGTTCAGGTTTAGCTAATGCCCACGTATCCTGGCCAGACACCACCTTAACTGAAGTATTAGAGGAAACGAACTAAAATAAATAATTTTGGGAGAAAAGATTAATAAATATCAATATTGCTCTAGGGTCATACAGATTTAACTGAAATGTCCAGAGAGTGCCCTGGCCCAAGGTTCAGTCAATTCAGATGTTTAGGGCTCAAGGCCTGTTCTGGTGCAGGTGACCCATGTGATTTTTGGCTCACTTTTACTGATGAAATTGTCAAGGTGTGATGAAGTTTGCAAGCTGTGCATTCACGTGCTAATAAACGTGAAAAACAGAGACTGAAGCGGAAGTGCTGAGACCGTAAAAATTAGTGGCTTGAGGATCCAAAGAGAAAAGCACCACATGAGAAGATACAGAACCCTCAGGGAGAAGCAGAGACCCAGAGGATGTAAATTCAGTGGAATGAAGATGAACAATACAAATGCAATAGAGGGTAACCATCCTCCCTACTTGGCTGCCTGGCCACCAGAGATTCATGCGGGTTTCATTGGGAGGGGAAGTCTAGTAAAGCTTAGCCTCATAACACCTCACTCCTAGCTGTTTGTTCTGCTAATTATGCAGGAAATAACTGCTTTTCACTCAGATGTTACATTCATTTTTCCTGTGGAATCTCTTTGTATGGAAATAAAATTACTTCTCCCCCCCAAATGTGACTGCTGTTTAACAAGAAGAGGTCTAGCAGAAGTTGGACTAAAAGGAAATGCAAATAATTTCCACAGACTGCAGGGCTTTTGTTTTCACTTTCTGTCAGAAATTTTAGGGCATGAGGATGCAAATCTAATTCAGCCCAAAGTCAGGACACTGTCCAACATCTTGTGCAGTTTAGAACTTAGGTGACGTTTTGCTGTTCGCAGCACGTGGGTGGGCCTGGCATTCTCAGAGAACGGTGCTTCATCCACACATCAGAGGAGATTTGGCCTTGTAGAGCTGGACCAGGGTGTGATAGGTCTGGTAAAGGAGGCTTGTCCTTTTTCTGACCCTGATAACAGCCATACCCCTCCCTAATCCCAAGAAACATGCTCTAATGCCTCTGGTTTTTTTCCCTCTGAAATCTCTCTTTTGTAATTTTGTTTCTTTTTTTGACAGTTTTTGGAGAAAGGAAGTAAAGGAGGTGAATCATGATGACCAGCTCAGCAGTTTTATAAATAAATGGAAACTCTGCTATCGGATTTACACTCTGCTATTTAAAAAAGAACGTGCAACAGTGAAGGCAGATTTGAAATCTGTAATTTTCCTGGAGGTGGAAATAAATAACTGTATCCATGGTGCATAACTTCCATTTAGAAGCTGATGTTTCAACCATAAAAAAAGTAATAAAGTGTGCTAGCAAAAGGATATGCCATGTCACAACTAACCAATTCATGTACTATGACTGTTATGCTAGTGATACATCATTTCCATACCCATTTATAGGGATTTGACATGATTATAAGTATATAGGCCTATCTGCTTGAATGTGGCAGTGGTTTTCTTCACTCAAGTTTTGAGCTTTGCAAAATGGGGAAAATGTAGATTTGCTCTTCAGGATAAAGTGGTAGACAGGAGATTCATGGGAATATTGTCTTCAGAGAGGCTCTTTCACTAGAATGGCCAGAGGAAGAAATGTACAAGCTAATAAAAAAGTTCTAACCCTCAAGAGAACTGTTTAGAACGCACAGGACATAACATACTGCTTGTGACAGTAAACTCTCTGCTGCATATGGATTGCATTTAATAAGAAGTAGTACTACTCTACTAGACTCAAGGTTTGAAGGTCATAATAGGTGTGTTTCAATTTAGGTAGGGTAAATAAGAGTTTATTTTGTTCTCTGAATAAGAAAAATTGTGCCATACCATAGTAAATGTTGAGACTTTCATAATCCAATATTTTTAAAGAAAATTTTGTACAATGCTCCTTCTCAATGAAGTAAATGTAAGTAGCTTCCTGGGGCAGATAATGTTCTACAAAATCTTGCATGAGAAGAGGTGACAATGTGCTAAACAGAATTGCAGATTGGATTTTGGACCTCAGTTTAGCTCAGGCCATAATTTGGAGCAAAATTATGTCTGGGCAGGTTTTGCACTTTAACCAGCAGGTTTCTGTGTAGTGCTGGGCAAATGCTTTAATCTCTCTGAGGCAGATTGATGCCACCTAATTCTGAATTTCCTAAGACATCTAAGGTCCTAGGCTTCCTGGATGGCCAGTGAAAAGAACATGGGACCAGCAAAGGGCAGTCCAACTTGTTTACCTCTGTAGGTGCTGAATGCTGTCACTTCCCTGTCTATCAGTACAGTTATTTTAATTCTGTATTTTTAGTCTCTCATTTCTCTAGTGCACCAGTTGTTAAGACTGCTACTTTGTGCCTCTTCCCCTCTTAAAGCAACAGTATGTTGAAATGCAGTGAAGCTGCTATGATAATGCAAACACCTGTATACTATAAATAAACACCTAAGGTACTAGCTAAAGACAAAAACCACGGTTTTTGAGAGTCAGAGACATATTTTTACTACTGTCTATTGAATATTCTATTGACTGGAAAGGTAACGATCCTGTTCAGTGCAGCTTTTTCACTGGAACTGAAATAAAGAAAACTGGCAACTCTGAGGAGTTTTTTTCTGTCAATTAGTTAACTCTTGGTTACAAATCTTAGCTGATAGGAGATATTAATAGTAGAGATCAAAGGAGGAGATCACAAATGTCAAAATTTTCAGCTGAAGACATAATTACCCTAAAAAGCTTTTTATGTAACTTCCTACTGCATCTGCTGGAATTTGTGAATCATAAAAGAGAAACTAATCATTCTGAGAAAGCAATTAAAATGCATGGGTCGTCTTATATTTTATGAAAAGAGAAGATTTGTTATGTTTGGTTTAAATAAAGATTTTATTTTATTAAGTAGTTTGTAAAACTGGTGGAACCAAGTATTCAGGGGACAAACATACAGCATCCCAGAAAGAATTTGAGACCAACTATTGGCTTGCCTACAAGCAAGTTACCATGGAAACAAGATGGCCTTCCTTCTAAATGGATGGTGAATGTTCAATATTTGTGAGATACCTTTGATATTGCAAGTAATAGACTTAGACTATCAGAAGGGACCATTAAGTCATCTTATCTGGGTGCTGAATTTCTCTTAATATGCCCCTTATTCAACCATTAATTCATGCTTATCTGAAGTATATTCTCCAGAAAATGATATTGTATTGATCTGAAAATATGTGTCTAATATCTTTTCTGAGTTTGAGTCTGACTTCAGCTTAGCCAGTGGTTCTTCCTGTGCATTTCTCTCATAGATCAGGTATCCCCTAGCATTTGTGAAATTTTTCTATCTGCTGTGGTAAAGAAACCTTCCAAACTTCTCTTTCTTAAACCTTATCTGCTACAGTAAGGTGTTTACTCTTAAAATAAGTTCAGTGGATTGCTTCAGATCTTGAAGAAAAGTAGGTTAAATGTGGGGATTAAGAAGTGAATCTTTTCCCTGGTTTTGTGTCTGCAAGCTGAAAGAGGGAAAACCTAAGTCCCCTGTCTTGTTGCATGTTGCACTGTTTCTCTACTGAAGAGCAGTCACTGATTATATGACAAATGAAGAGGCAAATTACATAGGATTTGGGGCCGTTTCACATGTATATGCTTTCAGAGGTTCTGTGGTTATGATTTTCCTTTGAAGCTGCATGGTGAGTCCCTGTCACTCCAGGTCCCCACTTGCCACCCAGCACAATGCTCAGTCTCATCATACCCCTCTTCTTCCAGCCATCAAGGGTCTCAAAAATGCAGGATCATTGACTCTGAGTGTCCCGTAGAGCTGCACTGTGGGACAGCCACCACTGGGCTCTACCTGTAGGTGATCCTAAACTGTCAGGATTTATGGCTAAAAGGGAGTAGAACTGTGCAAAATTTTCCTGTAGTCCCTCTGAAAGACTCCATGACCTGAATTTCCCCTCCGTGCCTGCTCTTGCAGCTTCAGAAGCTTAGCATTACAGTGTACTTTAGCATTAGTCCCAAATGCTTAATATGTCTAAAGTTAATAGAGCAAATGTGTGTATTGCAGGAAAATTTAGCCACCATAAAAGATTTTACACATCCAAGGGTTTCAATATTTTAAGCAAAATATCTGTAATGTTGGATATTTCTTTCCTTTTAGAAAACAAGAAGCATCATAAAGTGTTTGAAGCTCATAAAATTTTTTCAACTTTACAACATGAGAAAAATGTGAAAATAAAGTTCCCCAGGTTCTAACTTCCAATTATTTTCAAAATTTCCAGCCAAATTAAAATGCATTGTTTATAGAATTTTCATTATTACTTTCAGTTCTGTTGAATTTAGTACCACAGTCTCATTTTTACCTCATCCGATCGTAGACACCAAACTGGACTGGATTGCATCCAACAATGTGTTGATTTCTTTATGCAATTTTTATGCCTTGAGATACAATCATCTATTTTAACTGAACTGCAATTACCTAAATTAATCAGAACAACCAATACATACAAAGAAAAAAAAATCGCCACTACAAATAATAGGAAAATTATCATGTTAACACAGAAAAACTGTTCTGAAAACTGTATTTACCAACTTCATTTCTTCTGTTCAATGGAAGCTCAGATGGCATCTAGGAGAGCTCCAGATGATGCAGATTATGTTCTGGCGTGATATTCCACACTTGTTCTCTGTTTAACAAAGACAGCTGGAAAATTAACAATAGGATGCTTTGGAAGATTCTGCATCTACTTAACTGACTGAGCATGGGGAAATGCCAGCAGCATCTTTCTTGTCAGAAAAGGTGAAGGTTTTCCACAGGAGTGCACTCATACACTTGCCACGTACTTACAGAAATGAATTATCCTTGGCTTGGGGAAAAAGAACAAATTAATATGTAACTATAACCACTTCTGTTGTCAGAGCTCATATTTACTTTTGCACAGCTTTTCTTGCTGCATTCGGGGAATTATGCATTTCTCTCCCTTTTTCAAATATGAGATTTTTCCACTGACTACAAAGGCCTATGAGGATATTAGCATGCTAGCTAATTAGGTTTATTTTGCATTCTTAATATTTAGCTATGTGTAAGGAAGCCATACAGGGAATTCAGAGATTCAGGTATTTTAGAGGAGATTAGGTCTTTAGAACATGAGAAATTAAAAGCTTTAAGTCTTTTTGCAAACATGCTTATTTCAAGGATATTATGAGTGGTTGTTGTCCTCAGAGGTAACTGTAGCCTCATATCCTCTGCAGGCTCTGCTGGCATTTGCTGCCTAACTGAAGAAGCCTAAAGCTTTACCTCTACATCACTTTATGAACAGCACTGATGGAACTTAGAAGGGAATTTGAATTCCAGCTGGATGCAATTATCATTATTATTATTGGTTTATGTTCACATGCCCCCTCAGGAAGGGATCTTGCTGTTTAGCTTTAAGTTTTCTTCAGTCCCATTATAAAGTGAAATACCAAAGCCACCAAAATAGTCATTCACTAATTTGTGGGACTTTGCTCTCCCATATCTACAGTCATTGGAAACAAAACATGCAAAAAACAAAAGGCAAAAGAGAGTTGCATGTGCTATAAGACAGGGAACTCCATCCCACCTTCACAGCAAATCACAGCATATCACACCATCAGGCTCAGCTGCTGTTTCTGTGACATTATGCTGTTTAAATTTGTCCTCATCTTAAAACACATTGATGTTGAAACCAAGCAGTCCCCCATGACCCAGAGCACATCAGTGACTGTTTATCTCTGTCACTGTAAATAAATGCCATTCTTTCTTCAGTAAAACCAAATTGCTCCCCTCATTCAGGCCCTTTGGTGCACTATATGGACTAACTTTCTGCCTTCAGAGTATAAATTCTCCAAGCTGGCAGCAGTGTGATTGCTCTGTTAACTATGTACAATCAGTCCTACTGTCAATCCACCATAAAAATACAGACCTCTGAGTGCTCCAGAGTGGTGCAATTTAAGGAGATGAAAAGTATTTGCTGTATACACAGCGTGAACACATGTATCATGGAAAGTGGCTATGTAAACATATATATAAGGGCATGTAAACCACACACTCATACATAAATAATTTCTGTTTATCTAGAACTAATGTGACAAAAACTGCAGCAAATCATACCCTGCAGATTTAAATTTCATTCATTTTGCTGTACTCCATGGTACCTCAATTAACTGTGGATTCAGAGGCAATTCTTTCTTTCACTGACAGTGTTACCAGGGAGAGACATCCCTCAGAGCCACTTCATTGTCTAATAAATTTCACTGCTCTTAACTATGAGCATGGACTGGTCTGAACAATCTGTAAAAAGAATATTTCTTTTGCAGTTGCCCTACAAAATGAAGGAAATCAGGAAATAATTTTTCTACATTTTCAAGCAAAGAATAATTAAAATGCTGATGTTTACCCTGCCTGAAATTGAAGTAAGAAGCTGAAATATCACAAACAGTTTTCAAATAGAAATCCAAAGGAAAAATAAATTTGTTGTATGAAAACATAGAAATCTAGCGTTTAAAAATCACTGAATTGTGTACTTTGATTTAATTTAATTTTAAAATGTTTTCAAGGGGACATTAATTTAGAAAACTTGAACAACCTACATCCAAAATGTTATAATTAATTTAAACTGATTATAGTCTACAAGAATTTCCTTTAGGTTTAGAAACTGCTCAGTTGTCAGTGAAAAGAAATATTTTCCTTTAAAGTTACTATAAAAAAACCCCAAAAACCAAACCAAAACCAAGCCAACCAACCAACCAAAAAAGCAAGCAAACATCCCCCTCCCCATCTCCAAAAAACCCCAAACCAAAAACAAACCAAAAAGCTTCCTGCAAAAAGAATACCCTAGTACATGGTATGGATCTCCTCTGGTATCTGAATTCATCACCATTATATAACTGGAAACCCCTACCCCAAACCTGCTCCTGTATCTTTGATGTGGAGAACTCTCCTTTTGTGTTTTTTTTTAACACGTGTAGAAGAGGAAGTAATTTTTTAGCACATGTAATGGAAGAAGAAATCATGCTGGCAGTATCAATACTTTCAGGACAGAAAGGAAATCAGGTAGAGGTAAATTGTGGTTAGACCCATGTTTTTCAGGTCTTCCACGAATATCTTGACACAAACTGTGAGAGATGGACAGAGAGGGAGGGGGGCTCTGTCTCTGATGCTGTGTCCAAGGCAGAAAGAGAGGTGAAGTTTGTGGGGTCACAGGGAGAAAACACCTCGTTGTGTGGCAGCTTTTCATCTCAGAGGAAAGAAGAAGCAGCCTTTTCTGTCAGAGTCCCTGGCGTCTGCTCATTCTCCCTCCCAGCCAGTGGAGCAGTAGGTGAACAGTGCACACTTCAGCCTGTGTGCTCTCTACCCAGCCCCATAAATACTTCCTGTGTTTAAGCTGTTCTCTGCTTACTGTCATAACAAATAATTTTAAGAATTTATAATGTATTTCTTTAGCCCCTGACGTGTGCTTTTGCATCTCAGATATAATTCAGTGGTTATCAAAAAAGGCATTTGCCAGGTTATGCTCCTATGTAAGACTTGGTCATCACCATTTTATTGTTCACATCCCAAAGCTAAGTGAAGAGGAATCTTCTAATTCTCAGAAGGTTGAATTTCCGTCATAACTCTGATACCCTTCATCTGGCAGCCAGCACTTAGCAGAGCACCCCAGGGACAGAGAAGAGAGAGCTGGGGAAAGCAGATGTGAAGGATTTCAAATTCTGTGACATCACTGTAAGGCTGTTTATCACAATTTTATCATGAAAATCTTGTTTGGCAGCAATCCTGCCCTTCCTTCAAACTGGCTATAGTCACATGAGAGTGCATGGGTGAGGGAAAAGACAAAGTAATTTAGTGCATAAGTTTTAATGCCAGTTCTTTTATTAATGTGAACTCTGGGAAGAGCTTTATGAATGGTGACTTAAACTGCATGATCTGTATTTCTCATGATAAAAGTGTCATACTGGTGGATGAAAGACTACTCATGACCTGGCAATGTGTGCTTGCAGCCTGCAAAGCCAACTGTTATCTGGACTACATAATTAACAGTGTGGCCAGCAGCTTGAGGAACATGATTCTGCCCCTTGTGAGACCCTACCTGGAGGAATGTGTTCAGTTTTGGACCCTCAGCATGAGAAAGACTTGGACCTGTAGTAGTAAGTCTAGAGGAGGACAGCTCAGAGGGCTGGAGCACCTCTGCTATGAGGAAAGCCTGAGAGAGTTGGCACTGTTCAGCCTGGAGAAGAGTAGAGTGCAGGGACACCTTATCATGGCCTTTCAGTACTGAAGAAAGATGGGAACAGGCTGTTCAGTAGGACCTGTTGTAATGGCACAGGCCATAATGGTTTTAAAACAAAAAGTGATCCAATTAGGTTAGATACAGGGAAGAAATCTGTTGCAATGAGGGTGATGAAACACTGGAGCAGGTTGTCCAGAGGCATGACTGTTGCCCCATCCCTGGAAACATTCAAGCCCAGGCTGGATGGGGCTCTGAGCAACATGATGCAGTGAGAGGGGTCCCTACCCATGGCAGGATGGTTTCACTAGATGACTGTTAAAGGTCCTTTCCAGCCCAAACTACGATTCTTTGAGAAAACCCCTCATGCTGGTAACTCTGCTCAGTCACAAGAATGTGCCTGTGGTAAAGCTCCAGGTAAAGCTGAATATACAAAGCTTTGAGCAGCAGGCAGGATGAAATGGCTCATTCTCAGACATATTTAGGAATGAGCACTGCCTGAACTGCCTGGCTGATGGACTACAAAAGCAGGAAAAGAGGCATGGGAAGTAAAAGGTGCAAACAGCATCAGGCTCCAAAGTCATGTAAGGGTAAAAAGAATAATCCATCATTACTAAACCAACGGGACTTGTGTTTTCCTCCCTGGTGTTTTTGGTTTTAGGGATTATGATCAAGAACCAAACCCTGGGTAGAGCTTGACTACACTTCTTTGGGCTTAAGGCTGGCCACAGTGGCTCATCTTGTCCAACATCCCTGCTCAACCAGGGCCATCCTAGAGCACATTGCACAGGTTTGTGTTCTGACAGTTCTTTAAAATTTCCAGTTGGGGAGATTTCACAACTTCTCTGGGCAACCTATTCCAGTGTTTTGTCACCCACACAGTAAAGAAATTTTTCCTCATGTTCAGGTGGAACTTTCTGTGCATGAATTATTGCCCATTGCCTCTTGTCTTATTGCTTGGGACCACTGAGCAGAGATCAGCTCCATCCTCAACACTTTCCCTTCAGATACTTATGGACATTCATTAGGTCCTCTCTCAATCATCTCTTTTCAAAGACCCAACTCTCTCAGCCTTCCCTTGCAAGAGAGATGCTCCCATTCCCTGATCTTCTTTGTAGCCCTCTGTTGGACCCACCCCAGGAGCTCTCCATGTCTTATACTGAGGAGTCCAGAACTGGACCCAGTACTGCAGAGGCAGCCTCACCAGGGCTGAAAGACTGCTGTGCTGTAAGTGGTCCTTCAGAGTTAGCGTAGTAAATCACTGTATAAGAAGGAAGTATTTAAAATTATTTTTATTCTATGACCTATTAGAAGTGACAGGTAAAAGGGAATCAACTAGAGAATAAACTGTAGCTGATTCCAGGAAATACATTTAAATACATTGAGTATTTAAATATTGAATCATATATATTTTTTTCAAAAAAGTTATGCTAGTATTGCAAGGACTTGATTAGTTGTTTTGGTTTCAGCCGGGATGGAGTTAATTTTCTTCCTAGTAGAAGATTGTTTTGGGTTCAGTATGAGAATAATGTTGTTAACTCTGGTGTTTTGACCATTACTAACTTAGTCTAAGTCAAGGACTTTTCAGCTTCCCATGCTCTGCCAGCGAGGAGAAGCACAAGAATCTGTAATGGAGCATTGCCAGGGGAGCTGAACTGACCAAAGGGACACTGCACACCAGAGTATGTCATATTCACTATACAAACTGGAGGGAGTTACTTAAAAGAGGGAGTGATAGTGGCTTGGAGATGGGTAGAGGTCGGCAGATGGTGAGCAATTGTACTGTGCATCCCTTGTTTTTCTTGAGGTTTATTCCTCTCTCTTTTTTTTGGCTCCCTTTTCATTACATTTTTATTATTATTCCTATTTGTTTTTATTTCATTTTATTTCAATTATTAAACTGTTCTTATCTCAACCCATGGACTTTACCTTTTTTCTAATCCTCCTCCCCATCACACCAGGGTGGAGCAAGAAGCTGTGTGGTACTTCATTAACGGCTGGGTTTAAAACACAATGTTAGGATTTAGAGAAATTAAGGGAGGTGCTATATATCGATATGGTATTTCACATTTAAAGGTTATGAGGTTTTATATAGTCATAAAAATACTGTCATGTCTTTTCTATGTTTATACATTCCTCTTATAATTCTTCACTCAAATATTTGAACACACCTCAAATGTTTTCTGGGTGATATTATATTTGATTTCTGTGCCCAAGTCTTTCCTTGAAAGACTCCTTACTGAAGCTTTGGACCAAGCTCGACATGTAGTAAAAGGCCTGATTTGTTCCTAACACCCACTCATTACTCATCTGAGGAGGTGATGAATGGTTGAGATGACAATTATATCTGACCATGACCAAATGGCCAGAAAAGTAGTGTACCATACTCTGCAATTCGATTATTGAGCTGAAAGGGCAAAAGATGATGTCCTTTCAAACTTAGTTTAAAAAGAAAACCATAAAAAACAACTCCTAAATAAAAAAGTCCCCAAACCTCCCCTTCCAGCCTGATTTTCCAATGAGATGAGAACTGAGCAAGGAAACCAAAACTGCCCTTTACAAAAGAAGCATGTGAAATAGGTTGTCTTTTTCTGGAGACTGTGGTTCTGTCCAGTGGCAGTATTTAAACAGGATTGTCTCACAGCTGGGTGCAATACACCTAGAGCAGAATTGTTATTTCCTCCCCCTCTGACTAACCCCAGGTTTTCTCTCTGCTGCCCCAGTTGCCATAGTGCACTTTCAGATCAGAACGTTTATTTATCCCATACTGAAATGACATACCTAACCAGCGAGATCAAACCCTCTCATTACTCCCACTTCCAATTGCCCTGTTTGTATTTCAGAGCTAATTTACCGTACTTGCCTCCCTCGATGTCTGAATACCTCAAGCAATTTATTCCATAATGCCCTTCTTGTAAAGAAATTAAGCCTGAATTGCTCAGTTTAGTTCTTCAATGGTGGCACTCCATGCCCTAGTACTTTTCAGTCACTCTCCATTTCAAATAGCTCAAAGGCAAACTGTGATATGGCTTTTGATTATAATGTTCAGACTTAGTGCAGTTAAACTGGAGAGGGAAAAAAAGTAGACTGGAGGTCTTTTGGGTTATTAAATGAATTTCAGCTGTCTAAAACCCACATAAATCCAACGAATTGCTTGGGATTTAAACAGTATAAAGAGCTGAATTTGATAACCTGTCTCAAGATAGGAGAAAAGGGAGTTAAAGTGTTACATTCCTTAAAGCACCTCATAGATGGACTGTTTAAAGCTGTCACTGCTTGGAGAAAATTAAATCAATAATAATTTTAAATTTTTTTTCATCCTAGTTATATTTTCCCAAACCAAAGGTAGTATCCAGGACTACCTTTTATTTTTGTTCCTTTCTGTTAATTAGTTCTGTGTTAAAGTCCTGCATGGTGATTTGCACTTTAACATTTAATAGGACCCAGATCTTGAAGAGATTGACCCAAGTGCAATTCCCAAGGCAAATGTGAGTTTTACACCTATATGTGACACATTACAGGTGTAATGCCCATCAAGTTGCAAAGACTGGGAAGCTGCCTCTGTGGTGGAAGTTTGCTCTAGCCCTTGAGAAAGCAGATGGAAACACAAATTCTCTTCCTGAGACAGAACATGTGGAAGATGATATAGGCTGTCACTTTCATTTTTACCTATGTGTCTTAGCCTGTATAATACAGAGAGAAATCTAAAAAAGAACAATTCTGGCCTAGCCCAGTTGGAAAAGAGATATGTAAGGGAAAATATCTTAATACCATTATTCTTAGTTTTATCTTATTCCATAAGTAGCCCAAGTATAACTGTATGGTTAATGGTATTCAAAACTACATAAAAGACATTAGGGTGTCTCCCTTCTGAGAATTCAGAATTAAAAGTTACTGTTCAAACAGTAAATATAATCTACCACTATAGAAAATAAACAAATAAAAAATCCTGAATAATGAATTTTGTCAGTTACTCTTGCCTATATATGCTGGTTTTAGCTACATAATTATTTTTCTCACAGTAACATTTCTGTACCAATATTTTTACAGCATTGTAAGGTTTGTTGTAAAATCAGCCCTAAAGAAAAATGCAGACCTGGGGGCATGTCTGACAAATCGGACTCAGAATGGGAAATGACAGGGAAGAGAACACAAAGTGCAAGTGCTTAAGTGCTGAGTTTCTCTTTCCTGATCTGGGAATTTGCACACAGCAATACTGATATCCTGGGAATCAAGAAATCCAGGGCAGGGCTTGAAATCTGCTCTTTACCATGACACAGTGGGTGGGAAACACAGCATAGCTCATTCCTTGTGTCCGTCTCATTCCAAGCAAAACTCAAAGTGGAATTGTGAAATCTTTGTGTGACAGACTGGAGGATTTGATGATGTGAGGGATGTTAAAGTGCTCGTGCTCAGAGTAGGAGGTGTGGCTGGGACCAGCTCCAGCAGCTGGACCTTCATTAAGTCCATCTTCTCCAAACCCTCTACACAACATGAAACAAAGCACAGGAAATGGGAATACCTGGGAAATTTACTTCATCATCCTGGTCTAAACTAAAACACTAGTGCAGATACACCATAAAGGACAATCCACTCAGATAAGGGTGGGCACATACCTGTGTTCCTGCAGGACTCAGACATAAGTTTCTGCACTGTAAATTCAGATGCAGAGTTTAGAATGAATTATTTTGTTACAAATTATTGTGGACATAGTATTATATAGCTCTGGCTCAATAAAAAGTTTTCAGAATATCAGTGTGTATGTGTGATTTCTAAACCATGTAACTCATGGAAAGACATTAACTTGATACCCATGTGCCAGGTGCCTCACTGCAAGGAAGGCAGAAGAAGAAGGGTTCTCTCTTTGTGCTGGGTAGTCTGGAGAGAACAGAAGTCTGCAGGGAGAGAGGAGAGACCTTTAAAGAGAAAAATCTCAGCAAAAAATCACAGGAAAGAATTTTTTCAGGCAGGTTTTCAGGACAAATTGACTTTCTCAATTGCCACAAAATCATCCTGTGTAGAGTTTTAGGTGGTGTCTTCTGAGTTTCCTGAAGAAACACAGCTGAAAGCACTAAGCCAGCACTAAGCATGTAAATGTCAGACTATTGCAAAGTAAAAAAAGAAACACGCTGAAATAAGGGTGAGGAAGGATCCACAGTGGAGACCCCGGCACAACTACCTGGATGCTGCACTACCAGAGCACTCCTGGACTTCTTTCATCTGAGCTTCCTTTCACCCAGAAGTTCAGGCAGGTTGAAAAGCCAACGAAAGAGACACAGAGTTTCCAACAGAGAAATACACGGTTTTGAAAACAGGACTGTCCCTTGCTTTGCCTGCACAAAGGATAGCCTGCACACATTTATTTTGCTTTCACTGCTGTCATACTGAATGGAGCATCCTTTGGGTAGGGTTTATGAACTTTTTTAGAGGTGGCTCCTGGGTCATGTGCACACCCGTCTTTCCTGATCTCTGCTTGTCTTTTTGTTTCTTCTGTAAAGCCCATCTAAAGTTTCTTTTCCTCGAACAAAGTTTTCTTCCTACCTTTCAGAGTTTCCTGTCTGTGATGCCTTTTTAAATTCTCTCTTTTTCATCTTTACCTCTCCATCTTGTCTGGGAGATTTCAACTCACTCATCGTTCCATCCTTTCCTTCAGACAGATAAAAATACTAGTTCTCTAGGTGCTTGTCAAACTCTTCAGCATACTAATTGCTGTTTGTCAAAGAATAATCATTAAAATGCATAGTCACTGCAGCAAAATACTTGTAATGACCTGAGATAAAAGTGTTTCCTCTGTCTTTCCTGCCACCCCCGAGCAGGTGGTTACTGCCTTGGTTCAGCTGTGAAGGGCCATGTTTTCCTCAAAACCTGCTTTAGTGCCCAGCTGGCTGCATGAGCTTCTTGACTACTAATTGCATCGGCCCCAAATAAGGATTAGTCAAGGTGATGAAAGTTTACAGACTGGCCCACTCTCCTGCCACCTCTTCCTGGGTATATTTAATTTTTTAACCTCCTTCTTAGCCTTTCTGATAGCATTACCTTGAACCACCTTGACTTATGCAGTAATTTTACAAATTTTCCTGAGGTAGGTGAAGCTGATCTGTGTTTTCCCAGGAAGGTGGCCTTTTGTGGTGGTAACTTCTGGGTTAATAATGACATAAGCAGCTGAGAGAATTCAGCAACTGGATGAAAGTGTGTTGTCCAAAATGCCTAGCTTTGAGGTTATATACACATCGGCTATTCAAGGATAAGCAGTATTCCTCATAAATTTTTGTACAAACAAAAATGTTTGAATTGTGCACAAAAAGTCCATAAACAGTGAGATCCCTACAATATCACCAGGATACAGATCTATGGCACTAAGCATGTTTTCTGAAAGCAGAAAATCCTTCCATCAACTCAAACTAAGGTCTAAGAGATTTCTAGTTTGAACAAATATACCCTACAGAAATATATCAGAGTCCAAAACTCAGGAAATCTTTGTGGTTCTCTCACTAAAAGCACTCGTCTTTCACAGAAATACTGAGTTCAATTATGTTTTCACTAAAAATTTACCTTCTTTGTGTCATAGTGACTTCCACAAGGTCAGTCATTTATAATTTAGTCATCTGTGGCATGAGCAAAGGTTTCCCACACCACTTTTGACCCTCAGCATCATCTCAATTATTTCAGTGGTTTTATTTAGGTTTAAATGACTTGACCTTAAAAGATAATGCTCTTAATTAGGTACAAGGGGAAAAAAAACCCAGTTTCTCTTTGAAATGTTCATTTTCTTTCACGTTTCCAGAGAAATTAAAAGATGTAGGGAAATCTGTCATAATTTTCACTGTATAACCTCGATCTAAGCAGTCATTCTCGCAGGTTGCCTGTGCCCGAGTGTGGAAAGGTTTTGAGAGACCTCTAAGTATTACATTAAGTCTGACAGAGATAGAATTGACGCTTTTATGTACTTATTTTATTCCCAAACCATGGAAAAAGTGACAGTTTTTTTCTCCATGTATTACAGGGTTATGAGAGCAAGGACTGTGCTGAAGGGCAGGTAGATTGGTTTGACCCTCAGAAAGCAAAATCTGTGAGAAACCAGTTTTGATTCATTTTGTCTCCTACCAAGACAGTTCTGCAACACTGACATGATGTAGTGCCTGGGAGTACTGGGCTTGCTCTGACAGCACTGGTTGATTGTCCCTCCTGCTGCTATTAACTTCTTCCCCACCTCTTCTCCATCTTGAGACACCCCAAACTGCGGGCAGTTTATTGAAATCACCAGAGTTTGTTTGCTGAACTCAGCAGAGCCAGGCTCAACCCAAGAGAGGGAACTACTGTGTTTTTTATTTAGGTAGCCAAATATCCCAGCTGGAATCCTCTTAATTTCTCTGCAGAATATTGAAGATACGATGCTGGCAACTGTGCTCTAAGGAAGAAAGAGGGGGAAAAGCAGATGGTGCAGGAGAGAGACTGGCAGCTGTAGTGTAAACTATGGTATTAAGGAACCTGCCACAATTATAAGCACCTCTGACTAGACTGCTCAACAGTGGATGATAAAAGGATCAGAAAAATCAGGGAATCAATAAGGTGTTCAGAGCTCTTTTTTCCTACTACAGTGTTTCACATTGACTCTCTGTATATCTCTGCTTCACAGTATTTCAGTAAAGCAGGAAAATGGCAAGTCTTAAAGCTGAGCTATACTGTTTACCCCTCATGCATTACTAACTACTGCTTCAGAGATCTAGTATGTCTACACAGGGATCAATTTTTAAAATAAAACTATAACACTGTATTAAAGAGAGTTCTTACTGTGTATATTAATGTTCACAAGGATCAGTACCCCTCTGTTCTCTGAAATCAACTTTAGAGCAATTTCAGGGATTTTACACTGTTATCTTTACAGAGACAGGAAAAATGCAGTTCCTTAGTGTGTAAGAACTTTTGTTGTTATCTGGGCAACTTAGAAACGAAAGAAACAAACAGAAACCTGCAAACTCCTAAACCTAGACTTGTCCTTTTCAAATGCATGAGGGTTTGATTTCAAAGGTGTTCTGGCAGCTCTTAATTTTTTTAAATGTTAGTTATGGCCATTTTTAATAACAGGTCCAATAGTTAGATAAGAGTGATCTATACCTTTTAGTGTGGAGCTACATAGAGGTAGCAAAGGAGAGGAAAACTGAGGTAAGAGTCTTGAACTCAAATGAATTTTAGTAGAATGTCCCTGCACACATATTAAATGAGGATATTTTTGAGATGATTATAGCAGATGCTGAGCAGCCAGGAAGCCATCAGCTGTTTCCTTTCTGAATTTGCCTTTATCTCCTCAGCTTCTTCTGAATATTCAGGAAAAGCAGTATCATACTTTTCAAACGGCACCAGAAATCCTGGTAATTATACTCACAGCGTGCCTCAGTGCTATCTGTAGCAAAGATAAGCAGACCTCACATGACAGACATCTTTGACTTAGGTCAAAGAAAGGAATTGGAGGAAAGGAACTGAACTTTCTACAGGTGTTGCCAAAATACCACACTTTTGTTTTTGCTGTGAAGTTGTACACGTGTATGCAGACACACACCTGGATGGCTGACGTGTCTCTTTCCTTGCTCACACAAAATGCCATCCTCTTTTCCTGTAGTTTATTCAGCAGGGAAATCGTTTGCTCTGCTTTGGCAGAAGGAGTCTCTTTTAGGATGACACCTACAAAGTGACACCTTTCTAGCCTATCTTTCATAGGCTGATAACAAACTACTGTATGTCCAGTCTGTCTGTGGAGTTCTGTGATGCTAGACAAAGTAAAAATTCTTCTTAGAAAATAAGTACGGGGATAGAGTTTCCATTTTACTTCAACTGATAGACTTCACAAGATCTCAGTTACATTTACAGCAAGGCTAAACAGATTGAGTTTCTCTCCACTAACGTGGTTGCTAAGGCAATGAGGGTTTCTGGGACTCTCTGAGTTGCTGCAGAGGTAGGGTGGAAGGGACTGGGTATCTTTTCTTTCCTGCCATCTGTAGGCAGAAAGGCTTTTACTTCCCACACTCAGCCAGAAGATTCACACGTGACTGAAACAGGGGAGATCTCTTACTTGTCAAATACTCTCAGTGGGAAAGTTCTCAGAGAAGCAGCAAACGCTCCTGTAAGCAGTGATGAGTGGGAGACTTAAGTGATTTTTACACGGTTAGAAACAGCTAACACAGTGAATAGGAGAAAAGTAATAAAGAAAGAGAAGCACAGATCTGAAGGTATTATTGCATGTGATCCAGACTACTGCTCAGGTGGACTCAAAGTTTGGAGCAGGCTTTTTCTGCATCTTTTATGAACTGTGGTTACTTGTACCATGTTACCTGCCTCGACACTGCACTGTTATTCACATTAACAACACTAGTGTTTTCACAGGTGAGACAAGCTTTGTTTTGGACAAGCTGCTCCTATGTGTCTTATATACTCAAATATTTGCTTCAGCCTTGGGTGAGACCTACAGGCTGTAAATGTTTGATTTGAGCTGCGGGTATGAGGGGAGGAAGTGCCAGAAGAAGCAGGCAGAGAATATGACTTAAAAGGCAGAGGATAAGAGGAAATAAGATGGCTTTTACTAATTTGTTTTTAAGACACAAGTAGGCAGTGAAACCCTAGAAAACCTGTATGATCTCTACTGTCAGACTTACATTATTAAATAGAGACATTAACAACTGTTATCCTTACTGATCAATCTATTCAAATAGGTAAAGGAAAGAGTTACTCAGAAATGGGCTATGTGAGTCAGATATTTTTTTGTAGTGACTTGCCATCAAGTTTAGGTAGTTCACCTGTAATTGCATACTTAGGCCCAAGCAATTTTCCCCCAAGTCAAATTCAATTTTAAAAGCATAAAAATGAACCATAAAATGAATATTCCAAATAACTCTGGTGTGTCAGCAGTTAAAACCTTCTCAGGCATCATTGAGCTTTTCAGTGAAATGTAAGGATTTCTCAGTTACAAGATTGCTGTAAATGCTTAGGTTAGGAGTGCTCCAACATCCTCTGAGTTTTCTATGGCTTTTAATGGATTAAATTAATGGATTTTAATGAGAATTAAAATCAGAAGTGCTCTGACTACTGAAGTTTCCAGAGGTGTGTATTGAGACATGAGAGTATGTGCCTTCTGCACTGCAAATATTATACCCTTCACTGCAGAACTCTAAAGAGCTGAATATTATAGATTTTCTTTCCTTTTTTTACAACATGCTATACAATACAGAACTGCTGTTACATAATTACCTTATTTTTCACAATCTTGTTCATTTTGGAAGGAGCCAGAAAGGGATTGGCTGGTGAGGCAGTTTGAATTCTACAGCATCTCCCAGGACAATCCTACAAGACCTCATTATAGCTTATGAAATGCTCACAGATTATGATATTCAGTGCTACAGGAATGTCTGTAAGGGAAAAACAAAAGAGAAATTTTATTTTGAAGGAATAAGAAGAAAAGTGTGACCCCCCCACCAGTGAACACGGTTCCTTTTGCTGAACCATTAAAGTCTTCTACTTTAAACCAAGCAGGTATTCATAGGAAGAGGGGAATTTTATACCACCATTTAAAAAAAGTGTGCTTTATAAAATGGATGCACAGACAAAATGAAGTTCAAGCAGCAACATAAATAACATGCCAAAGAAACCAGAGAAATACTGCTCTACTTTCACAGGAATGTTGTCACATACTGCACAGAATATCTGGACCTATAAATAAAAGAGGGAAATAGTTTTCTAACCATAATTAAAAACTTATATGGCACCATTTTTGCTAGATAACAAAAGGATTAATTTGGCTCCCAGCCAGCAATACCTCCAACCACTAAACTTACTCCTGTCTGTAACAATTTGCATTGATTTTCTCCTCTTCTATTTAATTTCAGTTTTTGGTTGTGAATAGAACTGGTACTGTGGTGCCAGTGAATTTCCTATAACTAGGTTTTTTTTCCTCTCAGTTCCCACCTGTATAAGCAGTTTAGACTTTAGCTATACCTCCATGAGATCACCAGTTGCAAAGAGAGTAGAGAAATGAGATACATTTGAGTTGCAAGCAGTATTAAGCATAATCTCAGATAAAAGTTGTCTCGAGCACAACAGTTCTGTTCACTCCTTTCCAAACCTTCCTTTTTGTTTAGTATATGTCTCATGCCCCCATGCTGATACTTACATGTCTTGATAGAGGTGGAGGAACGCTCAGAATTACAGGGATGTAATTCTGAACCTTATCTAAAACTTTTAGCATAGGATTAAAGTTCACAAATAATCAGGTAAAACAACTATGACAGCAAAGAAAACATCTGTAAGCAGTTTGAAATTGTTTTGGCTTGTAATACAAAAGCTGGTCCTGGGAAGTTGCAAGGAAATCTAATGAGGCTGAAAGATATGCAATACCCTTGCAGATGAAATTCATTGTTGATTTGTGCCAAGTAATGGAAGAAAGGCGGAGAAGGAAGGGAGTAAATCCTAACTAAAGAAAATTGGTTTGTGAATTAGCTCTTACCATTCAGTAAGTATCTTGGCAGTTTTGTGGATAGTTCAAACAAATGTCAATTCAATGCTCAACAGTGGTCAAAACCCCAGATGGTATATTAAACAATTAGTAGGAAGAATTCAGTGAAAAAACCAGAAAGCATCACTATGTCACTCTAAATTCCACTGTGTATTCATGTTTTGAATACTGTGTATCTTTGGTCTTATCTATAGAAGATTGTTGAAGATGATAAAAAATGCTAAATATAGTTGTTAGATAAAGAGAGGCTGAACAGACAGAAACATATAAAATCGTAGATATCATACAGCAAATGAATAAGGAAGAGCTGTTTGTTATTTCTCACAGGATAAGACCTACAGGGCAGCAGCTGAAATGATCACACACAGCTTATAGAATATTCAAGAAATAAAATTGTTGCCTGGCAGAAACACTGCCATTCTTGCATTGCTACAGTATGATGTGGACTTTGAAAGCTAAAAAAGGCTCAAAGATATTTTTATAAAAAAAAAAAAAGAAAAATGAGTCATTAAAAATAAGGATGCAGATAAAAACTTTGGTTTAGGAAGTCTCTGAATTATGTTTTGCCAGAAGGTGGGAGTATGCATTGGGGAAAACTTCACTGTGCTATTCCCTGTTCATTTCTAGTTTTCGAAAAGTCTCTGCTGTTAGTTCCTGTCAGAATCATGTAACTGGGTGAGAGATTAGTTCTGCTCATCTTGTGATTTTGAAGAAGCTAAAAGAAAACTATGAGCCAATTTCAATTAACACTTTTGAGTGTTTTGGCTTCCTACTCACCCAAGAACCTAGAGGAGGTCCTCGCCATGGTTCCTGCTTGCTCAGGGACACGCAGGATGCTGACTGCAGTTTCCTTGGGAAGGAAGCTCAGATTGTGTGTGACGAGGTCCATTGCCCTCTTTAATTTTTGCCCAATGGCCTCTTCTGAGAGATGGCTAAGTGGTTTAGTACCCATAAAATAGAAGCAAACGATGAGTTATTGGAGTCCAGACACCTCCATTCTTCAGATTAAAGCTTTGGCATGCTGTGCTGCTCCAGGCCAGGTAATTGGTTAGAAGTGCATAACCAGAGGCAATGACAATGAAACCTAAATACTGCAGCAGGGTGGGGGCTGTGGTAGATTGGGAGCTAGTTGGATCAGAGACAAGAAATAATTTTCAAATATTGCACTACGATTGTTGCAGTTACTTTTCATACTTTGCTGTGGAAACTATGAGCTTTTAGCTTGGAAAGTTTTCAGCTGCAGGAAAAGAATTGGTAATATTATTTTCTCTTTGAGAATGGGACATAAGATAATGAGCTGAGATGAAACATGAGGGTAACACTGCTTTGCCCAAAGGATATCAAAATTGCTGTCTTCAAGGCCAGTAAGAAAAAAAGAATTGTTAAGACACAAAAAATATGAAGGAGATTTAAGGGTTTCCTGAGAGATAAAGTAGAATATCAAGGACGTACCAAATGGGGGAATAATAAACCTGAAACTCCTACTGTTGTTAAATAAAAAGATGACATAGGTGGAATCATAATTTCTCTACATGAAAAAATATTGATGTATTTAAGGATAAACTTAGAGGTAAGTAGCATGAAAGAAATAAAAATTATCCCTCATTTTATCTCTTTAAGAACTTAAAGCAAAAGGCAGTCCTGTCACATTGAGCTTTCCTAATATTCACTACATTTGTTTGCCATTAATGAAAATATTTTCTGTTTCATTTATGAATTTTTATAATTGAAGATTGGTTTGGCAGACTCAGCCAGATGCACTTAGTGCTCAGTTAATTTAAAAAAGGCTGAAGTAATTGCTTAGATATGAAGAGATTTTACTGTGCATATTTGTTTACTATGAAGCCTTGGAACAGCAACACAGATGTTGGAACAAATAGTTTGAACTCATCGCTGGATAGATTAGCTCAGCAGTTACAGTTTGTTGAAATAACTGCTCTGTTCTTTGAATACTAAGATATCATATTCCGCAGAGATCAGCAGATTAATGACCCACTAACTAAATGACTTGTTGCTGTTATGTTAATATTCCTCATCAAAGAAGAAATATTTCCATCTAGCAGAACCATAAAGAAAGATTTGCATATTTGTTCCCATGGAAAAATGGTGCTAGCTCTGTTCATTGTATTCTGGACCAATGTTATTCAGCCATGAATTATTGCTGGCTGTAAATCCCTGGGAGTCACAATTTGAAGACTTAAACCAGCATATACTGATTCAATGATATTTAAATGAAAGATCTGAGACATCCTGCTTGTGAATGTACTACATCGAGCTTTTATGAGCCATGGGAAAATTTGCCTCCTGGATTGCCTTTCTATAATTCTTTTAATTTAGGTAATTTCCTCTGTACATGGCAAATGCATTCTTTTTACTTTTTGCAGATATGTGTTCATCTTCAGTTTTCTATAAAACTGCTTCAGAGAGAGTGGGATCTCCAAGTGCACAATACTGCAGTCAGTAGCAATGCAGCCTCCACTGTTTAATACTCCACACACAGATTTTATAGCAGCCCCGATTTTTCAACATTGACAACCTCCAAAGAGAGGAGACGCTTAGGCATCATCTATGTGTTCATTCATTTCATTGCCAATGCTGACAGAAGCATTTCTTTTTATTGTCACTATGCTAATTGCTTTCAGAGTGTATGTGTGTCCACATGGAGCCATGGTAGGACCATCAAACCCCAGGACGTAGCCATAAACAGGTAAGGTTTTGTGAGCACTAAGAAAGCTACAGATTTTAAAAATTACGTTCAAAGATGGTGAAAGAAAAGGGTAGACATATCTTTGGGAGCCATTTTCATAGATGACGAGTGACAGTGAAGATAAAGAGACCTGAGTTTTCTGTCAGGCAAAGAAATTTGGTGTAGTTTTGATTATTTTACTAAGATTTAGGTTTAAAGCCTAGCAAGGAATTCTCAGACTCCATATATGGAGAAAAATTCATTAAAACCATGGTATCAAAAAAAGTAGATAATTATCACATGGTAATTTCTGAAAATTATCACCATTTAACTAATCAAACAACATTTTAGATACCACAATGGACTTCAGTTCTGTTGCTGGGAAAAAGTAACCAATTTCTCACACAGAGTCGAATAATTGTCACTAAGAGCAGAGGAGGCACTTCCTTAACCCAAAAGAGTATAATGTTAAAGCAGCATAATTATATGGGGGTTGTTATGTATAGGGGAAAAGAATGACTAAGAAAGATGCTCTGTACGGAACAAATGTGATTAAGAAAGCAATCAGGCACTAATGCACTGCACTGTTTTACATGAGTTTTAATACCTGGTTTATGATTTGCCTCATTTGTGCTCACTTTGGAGAGCCGAGAGAATCTGATTATTTTCCTGTAGCTGCCAAGTATACAACTCATACTGCTTAGGTGAAGTACACTACCATAATTGTCCTAAATAACTTAATAAGAGTGATTATTCAATATCTACTTTCTAGTAACTTTCTAGTATTTTTTGAAGCTGCAGGGAATGGCGTCCCCACTGGTGATTTCTCCTCTGCAAGCAGGTAGAGCAGCCAGGAAAGCTGCCAGCAGGTGTTCAAGGCTCTGGCTGGCATGAAGTTCCCTGCAGGTCGGGGCAGTCATGATGTTTGAACCCTGCCAGGATAGAGGATGGCATTGCTTTTGGTTTCTGTGCTATCAGCTTTTAGTAACGTGGTAGTGGTGTCACAAATTGAGGTTAAGGTCTGAAGAGTAGTTGCCACAGCACATATCTCATTTTGTATGAAAATTAGTCTTCTTGTTTTCCAGTTCCCCTTTTCTGGGTTTGCATGACTAGATTAAATATAACTATAAGGGGAATGTACATAATTAATCAAAGAGAAAATGGTTTTAATATTAATTTCATATATTAATTTTTATGTATATTAATAAAAAATGTGAGCATTTTAGTTGATCTTTACAAGTCAAAACTCTTTGTCTTTGCTTTCAGAGTTAAGAGAATCCTCTGGAAGAAGAAAATGTCATTAAATTTTGATTTCTGTACATCTCTCTGCTTTAATATGTTGACATTTCACTGTGTCTTGCTTCTGTAATCCCTTAATCATGGTATATGTAATGATTTTAATTGTTTGCATATATCCCTCCTGGTATCCATAGTAACATTTCTCTATTCTTTTCCAGAATCCTCCCAACTGCTTTTTTCTTTCAGGTGATGTAGTTCTTACAAGTCTCCCCTGTATTTTATCTGCTGCTGCACTGGAGAACTGTTAGCATCAAGGTTCATGATGTTTAACTTGTGTGTGAAGCCTGAAATTGTATCTTCTGCTCTCATCTCATACTGCACACTCAGTCAGAGCACCTTATCTGTGAGCATGAGGGCTATCGAGCAGTTTTATCTTTGCTTTTAGTTATATTCTTCCACAATATGCACATGTTAATCAATTCAATCTCATTTCATAATCTTCCACCTTCATTTCTAACTTTAATAGGTCATCCTACATTATTTAGCTGGTGTTTGCAGCATTGGCTTGTTTCTCAAACATGACTTTATGTCTCTTTCAATATATTCGCCTGATAGAGAATTGATGAGATGCTGAAACATTCATGTTCTCGGCTGTAAGTATTTTGCAAATACTCTGACAGAACAGGTAAAAATGTTGTCACCTAGCAACTAATAGCATTTTTTTCACAAATATATATATATATATATGATTTTTTTTCTTCTGGAATTGCCAACATAATTTTCCTCCTTAATTTTCACTTGCACTTTTTTTTGTGAGAAAATGAGAATATATTCTTAAAAACGTTTTTAAAAATGGAAAATTCAGCAGGCTGTTAAAATAGAGGGCTATGAAATATCTTGCAAGATATTACAGTCTATAAATCAGTATCTCTATTCTCCTCATATCTTTGAAACTGGTGACTCTGAAAAAAATCCTTTTCCTGTGCAGTATATGGGGCTATGGGAGAGCCCTTCTTTTGTACTGCACTGTGGTGGGGAGCATTTTTTAGGAGCAGGGTATTGTCCAGTGCATGGTCAGTATGTTTATTCTTGTTCTGGTAAAAACAGGAAATAAAAACCAAGAACAAAAAAGTTTGACCAAAATCCTAACCACTTACATTATTCTCCAAGAAAAAACCAGGAGAATGCACACTATGTTTCTTTGTCATTAATGTCAAAGAATTTCATGTCAATTCCCAATTAACCACTTTAGCAGTACAGGCAGAAAGAGCAGACATCTCTCCAGGGGAAACCTGTCACTCTTGCTCTTGCATTCTCTAAGCAGTCAGATTCTTTAGAGGGAGGCACTAGAAATCATGTCTGGACAATTTTTAATTAAATAAGTGTTTTAATCTTTTTCCCAGTCCTACATGATACTCCCATCAGAATATCTGAAGCTTTGTTTGTTTGCTTGTTTTATCTAATCTTAAGTAGGCCATTGCTGCCTTTGTTCTATAAATCCAACTGCCATTTTTGAGTTGTGGTAATGATCTGCATAGGATTAGTCTGATTTTAAAAGAAATTTCTTTCAAATTTCCAGGTTAACTACATTTTCAGCTACTCTTTAGTAAGTTAGTAGGACACGCATGTCTGCTTTAAAAATTGGGTGTATCTGATATACCTCTTCACTGTCTGTAATATTCAATGCTTCTCTCTGACAAGTTTCTTTTTAATGTCTTCTATATAAGCCATTTTTATATATTTTTCACCACTTCCATTGATTTTTTTAAGTAAAAAGTGATTAGAAGTGAACACATGGTTATGAATGGGGCTATATAAAGGGCTTATATAATGTCATAATACGGGAAGATGTTATCCATAGATGTGTGTATAGAAGTACATATTAACCACATCACCTAATACCCTGTTAACAAAGTGGTTCACTGGCTCTTCACAAGGATGCTTTGGTGCTCCTAATAACAATTTAGTCTGTTTGGATTTGTCCTAGGACTTTACATAATTCCTTTCCCTATGGATTGTGGTACATTTTCTGTGCATTACATTTTTTGTTGTGGGCTGAAGAGAGAGACTTCCTGCTCCCTTCTTTGGCCCTCACTGTGCTAAATGATTTTCAGCAGAGTACAAATTTCCTATTTCATTTTCTCCCCTTCTCTTGGTCATTAATAAACCCATTCAATGGCATTAATTTACTATTAAAATCTTTCTCCTTTGATGGGAAGCAATGCTTTGTTCTTACTGTTTTTTATAGTTTCTCACTGATTTTTAGTCTTTGGTAGAAAATGAGAGATTTCACTTTTTTATTTGCTTAGTAGGATTTTTTTGTGTACAGTTTTATTTAAAATTTTTATTTTCTTCCCTAGCATTTCTTTGCTCCAAAAAAATCCCAAGAAAGCAACAGGTCTGCCCTGGTGAAATTGCTTGAGCCCTGCCTTTGGCCTTTTATAACATTTGAACTCTGGGCTGTGCCTGGCTGCATTTCCTGAATATTCCTGTGAGTTACCCACAGGTCTGCCCAGCTCTGCAGGCAGCACAGGAGTTACAAGGCAGGACTGCAAAGGGCCCCGCTGAACAGAGATGCAGACATGCTTTCCCCCTACACAAAAGGCAGAGATCTGCAATATTTGTTTGCAGTCATCATCATCAGCAGCATGTAGGTGCTGTTGTTCACTAGTCCCATCTGTGGTCTTATATTGTTCCTTCTGGAAGGAGAGATATTCATCATTGTGTTCCTTCCCTGATATAACTTTCAGAGCTGTAAACATGCCACAGTTCCAGGTAAATTATCTTTGAACTTTTTAAAGAAATTCAGCATACAAATAAATGGCAGGATATGGTTCATCAGTAGATATTTGTGAGACTAAGCAACTATTCGAAGAGTTATAGAGAGAGTGTTGCAGAATACAGATGGGTATTAAAATCAGCTTGATAGATTCCTAAATTGATATGATTCCTAAACAGACTAGTGCTTTATGGCTGCACTTGTTTTCAGATGCACTCTGCTGGGAAGTTTAAAGCTCTGCTTTACTCTTCCTAATGTGAGTCAAAGTTAGCCTGAAGTAAAAAACTTGTTGCTAGTTTGTTTTGCTTGTTTTAACCCCCCTCTTGTGCTAGGGCAGACTGTAATGTTCCTTCTTCAGATTTTAGATCACTCTGCAACCAGCACAGCTTGTCTCTGTAGCTGAGCAGATGTGTTTCAACAGGATGGAACTCTGCAGGATGATCCTGAAATGCTGCATTTTATGTATCTCTTCTTGCTGCTCTTTTTTCACTGTACCATCTGTATTGCCGTCATGCAGAAGGGAAGTCAATGGGGCATTAAGACCTTGCTGATGCTACTGTTTCTAGTTGGAGTTGAGACAGAACTGCTACTTTGTTCTGCATTTTGCTGACTTTGTCACCCATTTTCAAGACCACAATATGGATTTCTGGGACATTTTATGAGACCAGCAGGTGCACAAGGGGAAACTATGTGTTTGGTTCAGGGAAAGGAGGGAGCCTGTGCTTAAGATCTCAGAATTAAGAAATAGCTATTAAGTCTGTGCTCCTGATCCCAGTGCCTTCCCTCCTGCAAGATGGAGCAAGAAACTCTAGTGGGTATCCAACTGATTCAGAAAGCAGAATTTTACTTAATTTTTACTTCGTATCTGCTAATTGTTAATAACAGGAGACAACTTTCTCCCCAACTCCAACAGGCCTCAACAAACCAACAGGGAAAAGCCTAAACATCATCTAACATCTTTGAAACAGAAGAGACAAGAACCAACTTCTGAGGCATTGCTTTAGCATTCACCTCCTGATAGCTTGGCTGCAGTTTATGCATTTACTTATTGCTGTGTATTTGTCTCCTTGCCTGCAGTGGGGTGGATCATGGTCCTACTGAGCAGCACAACCCACCTGTTTTGGACTGAAATGCTGCTGCTGAGTAGCGATTCTTTCCTCTTGTCTGCCCTGCTTAGGTGATTTAGGAAGCATGATGTAGCCTTGCTGTTTTCAGCTAATGTTAATGGACTGATAGAGAGTCCTCACTTCTTTCTCTGTCCGTTAGCTCAAGCCAGAAGTCTACATCCCTAATGCTTGCCTATGCCGAGACTGTTTTGGTCCTCTCTTCAAAGTGGAAAACAAACTGAATAAAGCATCAAATTCTGCTCCATTATTTCAGATGCTTCAGGTCACCCCCAGGATTATGTGACTGCAAGACAGTGTAAAATTTAATTAAATTGCTTGGAGACACTCACTGGAGCGTTGTTGCCTTTTGCCTGTGTTCTGGTTTTATCTCATTCCTGTGCACACACCAAAGTACTGCATTTCTTTCTTTTCATTGCTGCCCGAAACCAATAAAACAATATTTCGCTAAAGATAACAAAGCAACTCTTGGAAATGAAAAAAAAAATCACCAGATACCAATTGTGTATGATGCTAATTCCCAGCAGAGTTGTTGCTACTCACCATATGAACATGTGGTAGTTAGAACCATGCTGGTAACTCAGGGAGAATAGCACCATGGGCTCAGGTGAGCCCAGCTACAGCCAAGCCAGCATAGCAAGCCTCATGGTCCTACTTGTCCCATTTCTAAAATCTGTGGAGTGGTTCTTAGTCTGAGAACACCTTTTTCACTGTAAGTTCATAATACTACCATATACTTGCATAAAACTCTCTTGGACCAAGACAGTGAAGCTGCAGCAAACAGAATAGGAAGACTTCAGTAACACTGGGTGTTGTCTGTCCATCCCCACAGTTGGCATGAGGCTCAGATATATTTGACTTGGCTGGGGATGAGCGTGACAAAATGCTTCTGTTGCTTTCAGTTTCACATCTCTCTGAGTGATAACAGATGCCTATTGAGGCATCTACAACAGCTTGACTGTCCTGGTACATTTTTACATTAAAAAATAATATATAAAAGTATTTATGAAAATGACAGAATACAGAAGGAATAGTTTGCTTTCACCAGGGTTGCAAAGAAAAGATCAGTATTATTTATAGCAAGTTGATTTTGTTTAAAACATAAATTTCTGCTAAAATATGTTGTCTTAAAATTCAGGATGAGTTCTGATTTCAGACATGTCCTAAACTATGAGGATATAAGAGGATTTCTCTGCTAGAAAGAATCCTTAGACAATCTGTAGGCTGAGCTATGTTGTTGCGTTGAATAACATCTGGGTATTCATGGGTGCTCTGGAAAATATTACGCCCTTAACATGTTTCATTTACTCTTAATCTAAGTCCAAAATAAATGTGCTAATTTACATAACTTTTTCATTAAATTCACTTTATGGGTTCTGGAGTACAACACAGGTGGAAGTGGCATTTTAGTGTATTTTTTTGGCAGCTGATCCATACAGATTGTGGCAAATTGGTCCAACACAGAACTACCCTTACCTGAAAAAAAAAAGTCTAGAAATCTCAATGAAGGACTAATCTGATTTGGGCTGGCTGGGAATTATAAGAACCTCTGGTCATTTCAGTTTGACAAGATTCTGCTTAGGTGAGTTGGAAGTGTGACCTGCTTATGATATTATTAACTATCCTGACTTTTACTCACGTAAGCTAATATCCCAGATTTAGAAACTGGGAATATCTCTTAGTGTATTTTCATTCCAGTAAAACATCTGAAGAAATAAGTGAAAATAAACACACATACTTATTAAATTAACAGGTTTTTGTTGCTAAGGTAACAAATTTCAGATCTTCTCTGTGGGAATACTGCTCCACATGTAACACAATTCACAAGTATTAAAGAAATAATTTTATGCAGACATTTAGCAACATGAACAGTACATAGCTTTGAGATGAGTGAGTGATTTAGCAAGAAATTCATATTCAGAACGAAGACATGAAGACACTGATGGCTCCATGACATCTGGAATTTAGAGGGAATCATATTCATGAGCAGTGCTCTGTACTAAGGAGGCAAAATGAGAGCAAAAGAGACAGCTTCTCTTTACTCCTCTCTTCTGTCCAGGTTCCCTCACCTTTTACTGTATCCTTTAACCACTGGCCAGGGCATCATTAGAGGTATAAAATGTGCTTAGGATTTGTGAGTTTTAACAAACAAACCATGCACTTCATTAAATGTGGTGCCTTGGCCACGAGAACGGACTTGGGGAAGGGGTTTTGATATTCTCATAGCAACTGGGCAGAGAAAAGTGGCTGACATTTCAGGGTGTTACTTTCTTTAAAAACAGAATTCATATGTAATTCTTCATATTTTTGTACTCTAATTGATCAGAATTTTACAAAGACAAGATTTCACTGAATTTGCGAGGAAAAAGGAGGACAAAAAGAATATAGATGTGGCCTTAGTGAGCCAGACTAAAGAAGAAAGTGCATGCGTATATCTGACTAGAGAATGAAGAATTGGCTGGGGATTGTTAATGTGCTTTCTAGAATAGACAAGTCCAATGTACCTTTGTCATGTATATTTTGTCTTTTGATTTTTATAGATTTGGTACTGATATTTAGTACTTTGTCTTGAAATTCAGGAAGAAACTCTTCCTGGTGAGTAAGGAGCTGGGGCTGAGGGCAGGATAGTCTATCAGTTTGATGGGACCTTGTCAAAACATCAGCTGATGTGTATGATGGTTTAAAGTCACTTTAGGTTACATGTACTTATTCAGTTCACCTGGCAATGAAGTCTTACAGGAGAATATTACAACAGCATTATGAAATGCCTCTTTTTCTTCATGGGTGGAGGACAATGGATCCTAAAAAGTGGATGGCAACATCTGGGCAAGGGAAGTCTCCTGAACATTCTCTGTGTTGCTCCACTCCAGGTAATGACTGTGGTAAAAATACCATCTGTTTATTCACTGAACCTTGAATTATGGCAAATACCTGACTCCAGATCAAATTCTTTCCTGAATAATTCATTTTACCTGAGTTTTTTCTTCTACCAAATGATCTGGGCTTTACCAAGTAATGCCATTATTTTCATTATTGCTTTCATAGCTGAATGCTATAAAATTTCTATATCTTCTTAACTAATGTGACAATTACAAGACTTGACAGGCAGAAAGGGAGACTGTGAAGAACAGCACTTGTTGAGGAGACCATTAAAATTGGTGTACTTGCATTATTGCTGCATTATTGTCTGTTATTGCTCAGCAAATATCACTTCATAATTCATTATAATTCACACTGCTATAATTCAGCCTGTTGTGTCTCTACCTATGAATGTTTCTTTCCTGCTTATCTCCTTAGCATAATAGGTTTTGCATCTTAAGTTACAATAGAATTCTGAAACTAGCATTGCAGATAAACTTAGCAGCACAAAATGCCTGCTGCCTGTTAATTTACAGTCTTGAAATGATGGCAAGTAGAGCTTAGTGCAGATGTGGTGCAACTGTGGAGGATAAATGGAGTATGGATAGAATGTAGGGCCTGGTTTTGATTTGATTTGTACTTCTATAAATCCAGAACATTTCCTCTTCTTTAGCTGGCAGAAGACTAAACTCTTCCTGGCATGTTCTTTAATCTTGTATTCCAACCAGGTAATTGGACACTTTCTTGATAGAAACAGTGGTCAGATCTATTTGCACGCTGAGACTATTTTTTCAAACACTATAACTATTTATCAAAATGAAAAATATGGCAAATAAGGCAGTACTGAAGATGACACTAGCAAGGCACCTAAAGAGTATAATATTTTTAAATGACATAATGTGTAGAAAGAGACAAGTATTTGGAAGAATTGGGAAAATTTTTAAAATCCTCTGTTTCCTTCTAGTAGCAATATCACTGAAGACAGGCAGAAAAATGCTAGAATAAAAATGATATTCTGGAATTTCCCTAAAGGATAACCAGGTTACCTGTGTTAAAAATGTTGTTCTTAAATAACTTTGAGTTCTCAGAATGTACATTCTTGTAATGTGATTTTATTATGCTGTAGTCTATCAAAATCAAGATCTTTTATATATGAGTATGTAAACGAGAGGATGATATACATTGTAAGGGGGAAAACTTTGAAGGAAACACATCTAGTATTTGTTGGTTTACAGGTATCTATTACAACAGTCACAGTATCTCAATTTCCTCCTTACGTATATTAATTAGTGCTCATCTCAAATAAATTCCCCTAATTAGCCTTTCACTGCATGCCAGAACCAAGGGTCCAGGAACCATCTACCCTAAGAACACAGGTGGAAGCAATGAGGCTGTCAAATGTTCTCAAGAGTTAATCTTTGTGTGGGAGTTATTAAATACAAATTACCTACATCTATATCTCTGATTATACCACTGGAGTTGTTCAATATGTGTCTGTGTACTCTCCTTGGGAAACTACATAGAAATTAACAGTGATCTCTGTATTACAGGAATAAGCCTATTAGGCTTCATCCTATTAAATATGACTATCACGTTTAATCCCTCCCAGGAGGTCAAGGATAAAATGGTTCATTCATTTTAAAGGTATCTTCGTTAAGGCTAGTTGGGCAGAGGAGTGCAGTATCATCCCTTCAGAAGAGGTCTGGATCAATATAGCAGGCAAAGCTGTCTCTTGTCTTTTTTTCCATAATCTGCATCTTCTTGTTCTGGAGTGAAGTGTAATGGCTGAAAACTGGGGAGTAAAACTGATACCTTTAATGGGATAGAAAAATTTTACTGTTTCCCCCTCATTGGTATTTTATATCTCTCTCCTAATTACCATCTCTCTTCCATTTCTGACAGATAAGAGCATAACACTGTGGAAAACACTTACCAGGTCTGGATTGGTAGATGTGTATTATGCTTTGGACTTATATTGTGTTTTCTGATCATATGGATTTGGTTCGAACGGTCAGTGAGGCCTGAAACAAGGGCTGATTCTTGTGTTCCCTTTCAGCACTGTTCACTGAGACCTGGACTGCTGTTTCTGGGAAACCTGAGCTGCAGATGGACTTTGCACAGATGACCCTGTCCTTTACAGGTGGCACTCAACAGTAATTGGGTAAATTGTGCCTGCTGGCCCTGACAAATCCTTGTCTGTAGCCATCACTGTCACAGAGGCACTGCATGCATGTGGGTTTCAAAATATGAAAATCCTATATATTTCTTCTTTTGAGCGGAGGGAGGATTGCCTAGACAAGGGACAACTCAAGAAAGTCTCTCTATAGATTTCATGTTACTGGTATTATATGAATTTCTGCAGTTGTTTATTATGAAAAGGCAAATTGAGCCGTGAAAAGATAGGGAAGAAGGGACTTAAAAACAGCACCAGGAAGACAAATGTTTCTCTTTCTGTTTGTAGCCTGTCTGTCTAACAAATATCCCTCCCAAGCAACTCTACATAAAATGAGTGGCACGCACTACCAATGGCCCAGCAAGGCATTTTTGCAGCTGTTGGTATTTAGGATGCAGCTGCTTGATTTCGTGATTTTCAGCAGCCTGCTTCAGAGGATCCCTTGCTGTCGAAAGAGATACGGGAAGTCATTAGCCATCTTTTATTCTTTGAAGCATAGTAGAGTTGGCTGGGAATGTAATGTTACAGCCCTATAGTGAAATCAGTTCTAAAAGTTGTTTCTTACAGGTTTAATCTCTGGTTTTAAAATGAAAAAATGTAAAGAATTTTTTCTCTTGGACTTTGATTCTAAAGCTGCAGTGATACTCAGGATTTCCCAGAACAGAGGGTCAGTTTTCATCAATAGGTGTTCTTTCATCCTTTGTTGTTCACTTGTGTGTTTTCATCTCCAGTATATTTGTACTCCAGGCTCCAAAGTGGAGGGGATAGCCTTGCTTCTGCAGTACTTACAGGCATGCTTCTACCTTGTCCCTCCTGTCTTTCATAGTGTGTGCATTCCTTTTAATCAGAATTCCTTCAGTTCTTCAATAAAATGCAATGGTACTGAGGGATAAGGCCAGTGAATCACATACCATTCTGCTAAGTCCCCCTTTTTAATTCAAGGGCTTGTCTGTGTCTCTAACTCTGGGCAACGCTGTCCTTTTACTCAGTTCCAGAATTGTCAATGGCATGGGAAGTTTAATACTGTTTTACTAGAGGCAGCATGATGCCAACCTCCCTCTGTGGTACCAGTGTGACTAAACATGCATGTGGCCACCTGGCAGGAATGACAAACCAAGGCAACTCCCCCAAAACTCTCCAGTCAGGATGATCTCTTGCTGGATTTACCTTTGTGCAGTCATGGCATACCTTAATACAAGCAGGAAACGAGGCAGTTGCTGCTGAGCCTTGGGGTGCTTTGAGGTTTGACAGAAAGAACAGTTCCAGAAAATTCTAGGGTATTGGTCAAAGGCTAAACTTGGTGATCTTGGAGGTCTTTTCCAACCTTAACGATGCTATGACTCTATAACTCCACAGGCATCTAACAAAGTTTGCGGTTTCTGCACAGAAGACTCAGCATCTCTGATGTCCAGTTTTTTTGCTAATTTGAGGCACTGGACTCCAAGGAACATGTACAGGCCATATGAAAGTCAACTATGACCTTAGGAGGAGAGGGAGTAGACGTAAGATCTGGATAAGGATGGATTGTCACTGCCAGTTCCCTACTCATCTTCTGGTCATAAGACATCTGCCCCCTAAGGAGTCATCTTTTGGGAGTAATGAAATGAGCAGAAACCATGGTAGCTGGTACCTAAAGGAGTGTCAGAAATATCAACTACGAAAATGGATTGAAAAAGGTCAAATTTTCAAAACCAAAATGCAATGAGTTAACCCCAAATCAACAAGGCAGTTACTTATGAAGTGGAGAAGCCAGAACTATTTGAGGTGGAAGAAAGGAGTTACTGGGTAAAATGGGATCAAAGTAAATCAGAGTTTTGGGAGGAATATGTGTAAATTCATGCACACCGCTGTCTACAGCTGCTCAGAAATTAAGTGCAGGTGAACTAATGAGTTTCATATCATATCCATTTCCACTGTATTCAGGGTGAAAAACACAGATAATCTGAGATTAGATGTATTTTGTCAATTTTTTAACTCAGCAAGCCTCTGATACTTCTCTGGCTGTGCTCAGAAAGAAATTTTATACTATGATCATTTCTATGGTGGAAATTAACAGCCCTCTTACACAAGGGGGAAACCATCCTTTGGCATTAAGTTCATCAATCCCTTGAGAAGAGTATCTGCAAGAGAGAAATTCCTCATATAAAATTTTCCTTCCCAATATGAATACTCCAGCCCTGGATCCTGAGCAGATTCATCCATTTTCTCAAAAGGAAGATTAGAATGTGGAGGAGGAGGGCGTTTTTTTTTGTTTTGTTGGTTGGATTTTTTTTGTGTTTTTGTTTGTTTGTTTTGTTTGGGTGTTTTGTGTGTGTGATCATTTGTTTGTTTTTTCAGTTTATCAGTAGGTAACCTCAACTGAAATTGAAAATATCTGTTGGGCTAATTATAGATGTCTGAAGTTTCATATCTAAAGTTTTATGTAAACCAAGCTTTTTTTTTTTTTTAGTAGGTAACTAATGAAAGAAAAAAATGCATAAATGTTGTTTAGCACTTGGATCCTTTAATGTTTTGCTGAAAAATTAATTAAGGAATCAAAAAAATGTTAGAATGTCCTATGGCAAAAGAGAACGGTGATAGCCTTCTTAGAGTTTTCTTCAATTTATTATGTCTCCTTTATAGTAGGATACAGTGGTATAGAGTAGTGCTTTATACACTTCAATGTTGTAATTTAACAGAGAGAAAAGCTTGAGCAAATACTCAGTACAATGTCTGGTATATTCTACACAATTCAAAGACCACAATTAGAACAACACATTGTGGACATAATTGATATTCAATGTAATTATTGATTAATTCTATTGAACCATCATAATAAAGTAGAAAAAGATGAATAGAGATTATCTGAACTGAGAAGCTTGACTCTATGAAAGACTGCTCCAGCATTAAAAATAGTGAGTTACTATTAGAAGCAGAGAGAAGAGAGCTAAACAAGATGAAACAAATCAAACAACTAACATAGTATAATATCAAAATTGCAAATTAATGACAACCTTAGAGGCAAATACCTGTTAGCACATGAAGAAAGGAGATAAAATCTGTGATGTTAAAAAGAAACTAAAATAGCCAAATCATTATACAACCTGACTTATGCAGCCATCTGCAGATGTACTGCTGTGTAATAGGGCAGGAAGCTCAACCTCTGCCTGCGTGTGGGACCTCGAAGAGGATCACACACTTCATATTCACAGGGACAGTTTGAGCGGTTTCAGCAATATTTAAGTGTGAAGCCAACAGGCTCTTCCTTGATGAGGAACACTGACTACAATTTTCAGCCCAATAGATCACGGCAGATTATAGGGCAGCAGCGGAGGGACAGAGAGAGAAGAGCAAAGATGTGTAATGCAGCTGCTGGGAGTATAGAAAGCAGACATCACTGGCAGCTGCTTAATTACATTTTGCCAGTTTTCACTATAAACACTGTCACTTCTCTCTTTTTCAGGTGATTGTTAAGGGATTGAGGGGCCTGAAGGTATTTTTGTGAAGAATGAAAAGAAAGGAGGAGTGAAGGCAGCTAGCATGTAGGAAGCTGTTTGCTGTGGCATGGGCTAATGCTGTGCTAACTGGAGAGTGACAGGGCTTGCCAAGCAATGGGGCTCAAGCAGGCTCTGAAGGCACCCATGGGGAGTGGAGATGGGACATATAAAAAATGTTAAGGCAGGGGTGGTTCTCTGAGTAACCAGGAAGGAAAGAAAGGTAAGGTGAACTGAGACCACTGACTTTTCCATAGTGGGAAATAGTGCTCTCCTGAAGGATACTGTGGTTTGTTTTGTCTCCCTGGTGAGAATTTGTGTCATTGTAGGTCAAAACTGCCAAGGTCTTTTAAGGATCTCATTTTTGGGGAAGAAAATAGTTATGAAAAACGTCTGGATTTTCTGTGGCAGTCTATCTCCTGCTAGTCACTGGGTATACATGTTGGCACATAGGTGGCACCACATTTCATTTTTAACACGTCTTTGATAAGGGTAAAAACCCCTCAGCTGATCAACAGAAATGCTAAAATAGAAAAAAAATCCTCACACACTTTTCTAGTTTGGATGTGCTCTCCTTCTTGTTACTTAATTTCCTACTCATCTTCTCTTTCATCACCTCTGTTCATGGGGCAGGAACTGTGTGTACTTAGCCTGGTTTCCTAAGAAAATGAAAACTCTCTGTGGATATAACTGTCCCCCAATATATTTTTAGAACTGATGGTGAATATTAGCTGAATGCAATAAATAAAATAAATCTAAATTCCTATGATTTTAATGACATTTAATAACTGGAAAGAGACCTTCCTACTATCCTAGTTAGGTAAACTTTACCCTTAATTAGATAATTCACACTTTCATGCTTGCATTTTTTCTCAGAAAGGAGGTAGACTAAAATGGCCAAATCCCTTTTACTTGAGCAGGAGTACAGTGCAAAGCATTATACAGGAAATTTTGGGAAATTGTTTTTGTTTTTTTAAAGTGCTAATCATAATTCACAAGGACAGCATGTTTCCCACAGAAAACCTAGAAAAACAACCGCACTGCATAGAAGGCAGCTGTATCATGAACTAAGAGAACTTATTAAGCTCACAGACAGCCTGAGAACTGACAGTAGTACCTAACCTGAACAGGATCAGACTGTGCCAACAGTGTTTTATAGTAAATAAAAGCAAAGGAAGAGATTGAGTTACTGAGAGAGAACTGGACTTGTAGAACAAGAATTTGTAAGGACAAAAAGAGCTGTGCAGAATGTACGAAACCCCCCTACACTGCAGCAAAAGTGACCTTCAGAATTCATTCAGGGTAGCCAGATGTCTGTGCGTGAGCCAAACTGTATGAACTGCGTGCTGTAAAAACAAAACAGAAGGTGTTTAAACTCCCTAAGCCTCACAGCAAACAAAAAGAAATATATTAAGGCATACCATACTGGCTGAATGGTATCCCTCACAGCTGTGTGCTTGCTAGAGATGCGTGGCATTGCAACATATGGAGTGTGTACCTGGGCAGTATGATACTCTGATAGGTGTCAGCAAAGACAATAGTGAATTGCTGGATCATGGCTCTGTGAAGGGGTTTTTAGAAGCTGTCACAAGCATGCAGTGCCCACAAGACTGCAGGGCATGGGAGAACTGTTTGGGAGTGTTAGCACAAGGTGATGATGCCTAGCTGTGAGGTGTTTCAAGGTACAGAGTGATGCTTAGCTGTGGTGCACTCAGATTAAGGTGTTGAAGGAATACAAAGTAGTGGGACAAATTCTCTGTTTTATGCATTTGAAAAAACAAAAATGTCACTTGCTAAACATCTCTGGGGCTTCTGATAAATGTGAAAAACTGTACCATGAAGATCCATTTACTATTGCATGAGCATCAGAGCAAATGAGTCTTCCCCTGTAAATGTTGAGGCAAGAGGAGGACTGCAACTCATCATGGCAACAACAGACAGTCCTAAATGACTGTATCCCACCCCAGGGCTAAAGGCAGGTGGCCTCTATCTCCTGCTTTCTGACTGCTTGATCACAGCCTTAGTGATGCTGATAATGAGACAAGAAAAGAGCTAGAGCTGGTAGCAACAATCCCGAGCATAAAGAGTGACAATTGGTGCCTTACCTTTGGAGCACTGACTCTGATCCAGGTGCCTGAGTTTACAGCACCTGGCTCAGGGCATCTCTATCACAACATTCCTACTAGACTTTGTTGTCATTCTCTGTTAAGAGCCCACAATACATACGTGCCTCACACATGGTTATTTGTCACATCAGAAGAATTTAGCTCTTCAAGTTCAACTCCATCTTCATTCATGGCCTCTCTAAGGACAGCCAGCCTCCCACACAAGCTGCCTTAAGCTGACAGGTGTCTCCTCAGTCGCTCAACCTTCAGATAAATTCAGTAAACTAGACAGCAGCCTTTTGGGGGGAAGGTTTCTGAGGTCTGCAGGCAGAATTGACCAGATGGGAAGAAAACTGGTTAATGGTTGAATAGCATATGCTGCAGCTTCAGGGCCTGACTTATTGGTATCTGCTCAGAATCCCTCAATAATTACACCTCCTGGTGAGGCACAAAAATCCTTTCCTCTTTGTTACTTATGCACTGCTCTCAGTACTATTCATCTTGCAAGAAATGCCTTCACTAACACCACTGAGAGCACCAATGACCTGAGGTGTTTTCTGCTACAGAGCTGCCCTGGGCTGAGTTGCACATCTGTACCAAAGGTAAGCTGGGATATATTCACCCAGTGGGTATTTTTTTTCTTTTTTTTTTTGTAAATGCAGGCTTAGCAGATGGGTGTGTGAAAACTGTGTATCTACACTGATAGAGAAAAATATTAGTTCAATATTCAGAATTAGGGGAAATGCCCTCAAGTCGCACCAGGAGTGGTTTAGATTGGATTTTATGAAATTTTTTTCGTGAAGTGGGTCGTCAAGCCTTGGAAAAGGCTACCCAGGGAAGTGGTGGAGTCACCATCCCTGGAAGTGTTCAAAAACCATGTGGCTATGGCACTTGAGGACATGATTTAATGGTGAACATGGTGGCGGTGCTGGGTTGATTGTTGGACTTGATCTAAAATGTTTTTTCTAACTTTAACCATTCTGTGATTGGAGAAAACTGCAAATATGTCAAGAATCAAACTGGGCAAAAAACTAGCCAAGGGAAGTGCTGTTTTTTAAGGATAATTTCACAATCCCATTCCTTTCCTGTTGAAAGGTGAGATGGCTGTTCCCAGTGTTGCAAGGCAAGTCATTCAGACCTTCACCAACTTTACCACCAGGAAGTTATTTAAATATATAACTTTCTTCACACCTTATCCAGAAGGGAGTCAAACAATGCTTATGCTGCAACCCAGTTTTCTTGCATGTGAACAACCCCAATTCTTTACAGATTTCTTCAAGGGGAAACTTTTTCCCCGTTTTTGTTTTTTCTCATTACTGTCCTCTGGACTCTCTCCAGTGGGTTCTTACCCACCAGTTCTTTCAGTCTGAGCAGCGTGAAGGATTACTGCCTCTGCCATGTAAGTTACTGCTCTAGTTTTACATTTCACTACCATATAAGAAAGTTTTCAAAATGTCTTCTAGACCATTTAAGGAAAAGTCCAATTAGCAATCCATCTTTCAAGCAGGAAGGAGGAGCAGAACTGAGAAGACAATACCTTACTTCAATTACATTGCAGAAGAAAGGTAATGACAATGTTTTCTTTCATTTGATAATGCAGAGGTGGATAAAAAAAGTAGATAGAAAAATCCCTGAAGAAGCTTGGGAGTATTTGCCACATCTTATTTTATTTCAGTTCACTCTAACATTAATATACTGTATTTCTTTGGATTAAAAAAATGGAGATGAAAATGGCAGTTGCAAAGATAGGTTCTTTGAAACCCCTTTTGAAGTGAAAGAATAATTAAATAACTTTCATGCATATATATTGTCACCTTATATCAAGATCCTAGTTTTGTAAATGGTTACCTACATCTTGGAAGCTGCCTTAAGAACAAGATTTTCTGCTGTAATGCCTGAATAAATATCCCAGAGGAGGCTCTTCAAAGCACTGTGCTGGCTCAGAGCTGTTCAATTTTTGAACTGAATATCAAAAAACATTCAGCAGATGGACAGTGAAAGAACAGTTCAAACAATGCAGTGATCAATCTCGTTTCACTCAGATATCACCTATGTGAAGAACAATAATGACCCATGAATCAGAAATACGGGGAACAGTTCCCTGAGCTACAATACAGACACATATAGTAGATGTGAAGAGGACAACTTAGGAAAGGTTTAGATCCACTTGGTGATAATACTACCTCATCCCTGATTATACTAGTGCTGTGGTTTCCCAGAACAAAAACATGTGTCAGTGTGGGCTAGCATTAAGGGAAGTCTGACATAAACTTGGTAAAGCAGCACATAAATGCTCACAGTGCCAGTTCCTGCCATAGTCATCTTTCAAAGGCATACACGCGAAGTAGATAGCCAGAGGACAGAAAGGAAAGAAGGAAAGAAAGGAATCCAGTGTATGGCTCCCCTACCAACCCTCAACATCAGGCCAATGCACGGCTTTTTTAGCAGATGTGTTACAAATGACCACAGAATCACTGAATATACTGAGTTGCAAGGGATCTGCAAGGATCATTGAGTCCAACCCTTATCCCTGCACTGGACCATTCCCAAGAACGACACCATGTGCCTGAGAGTATCATCCAAATGCTTCTTGAACTCTGTCAGGTTTGATGCTTTGACCACTTCCCTGAGGAACCTGTTCCAGTGCCCAGCCACCCTCTGGGGGAAAAGCTTTTTTCTAATGATGAATCAGACTGTATGTTCAAACCCATGGTTTGGTATCAGTGATTAACATTTACTTCCGTTTGTGCTTTTGTACTTCTCTATAAACTTTTTACTATTCCTTAAAGCTATGTATAAAAAGACACTTTAGGTTTTAATAGACATTGAAATAGTAGAATAAGAACATGGGTAGCACAGGACACATAATTTGACTATGAATGATGAATGAGAATAGAGCAGCATAATTTCTCCTAGGAACTGAGACCTTCTGTAGCAACTCTTTCTTTGACCTCAGAATAAAAAAGGGAAATGCCTTCTACTGGTGTGCAGTGAAACATAAACACTACCTAAACCAGTTGGTGTTATGCACAGAAACTGAGTTCATAAAGTCAACTCTCCAAATGGTGATATTTCACTAAGTGCCTGCAGATATGTCTCACTTTTAAGCATCTTGGATGAAAAATTGCCTTTGCTCAAAGATCATCCTTGTCTTCAGTGTGGCCAACCCACAATGTGAAATAAACATTTAGTAAGAAGCAATAACTGAGATAACATTCAGTTTTGTCTGCGATCTCCAAAAAATAATATGACTAGGCTATTACAACAGCTGTAATGGGGAATTTAGGGGTGATGCAGAATAGAATATTTTCTGCTCTGATGACACACTTCTAACATCAGAAAGTTTGTAATGTACATCAGTTGTCACAACAGTGAAGTTTTTTTCACTGTGGAGACAATTTCCTACTCTGTTACTTTTATGCATCTCTCTATTGCAATAAGGATGAAGTTGTTATCATGAGAAAAAATATGAAGAGTAGCCAATTATGCTGGTCTAGCCATCCTGCAGGTGTTTTACATTGGTTTCCAGAGTCCAACTAACATTTAAAAAACGTATATTTGTCTTCTGCTTCTTATTCCAGCAAATGTTTTTTGAAGCCAACCTTTTCTGTCAGGGGACAGAACACAGTTGTTTTCGTAGGGCGTAAGGCTGATCTCATCTCTCCTCTTGTTTTCGGCTTTCCTGATGCTCACCCCACACTGGCCACCAACTCAACTATGGAACCAGTACGATCCTTTCACTAAACTGCAATAACGGGCACAGTTCCTGCCCAACCCCGTCCTCCCAGATTTCCATCATGATGTAAAGGATCAATACCATTGTGTCAAGGACACTCTGCCATGGCTGCCCTGCCAAAAGCCATCCTTCCACAGTCTTCACTGTGTCTTTTTTCTTTGTTCCTCATGCACTGAACACCTCCAATTCTCACAGCCTTTTCCTGCCTCACTGGCACCATGAATTCTGCCATACCGACAGTTACACATGGGATTTATTTTGCTTTGTGAATAATTTTTCTGTATCAGCCTTCATTTTATAACCATGTTATGCTATCCAACATTCATTTTCGTGTGCCAACGTCACTCTGCTCTAGTCGAACATCACCAGATCCCATCATGTGCCTATTGAAAATGCTTAGTACAGTAAAATGTTTGAATGTTCCCGTGCATAGTGCAAAGAGAAATTGTTGGACAGGTGACCTTCTGAAATTATATTTGGCAAATATAGCATTCTCTTGATAATTTTTTTTTAAATTAAAATTTTACTCTGAGTCTTAACATGCATTTTTTGAAGACTTAGTTCCAGTATTCTTTCACAGAAAAAGATCATAAGCTATAAAGTTATATTATTTGCATTGAGTATTTTAGCCAAAATTAAAATAAAAAAATAAAAAAATACCATCATCCAAAGTGCTCTCTCTGGAAAAAACAGAATTAAGCTGTTGAACAGCTATTGCTCAGTGCTCATTTGAAAAGTTTTAGAGCCTTAAATGGCTTTGTTTGTTGTCATCTTGGGTCTTAATTCTTTCTCATGCCTCATGCACTGAGAGCTGTAACAACAGAATTTCAAGTCAAATGTCATTTCTGACTCTGATAAAGCAGATTGACTGGCAATACTGGAAAACAAAGCTGAAAAGTGAAATAGTTGGAATATCTCAGTCCTCAGCTCTTCTTAAGACAGTACAATAAGAAAATCAGAGAACCTGAAATGTTTTAGGGCAGAGTCTAAGAGATCTTAGCAAGTCTGACATCAATCTAGAAAGTGCAGTGAGAATTTTTTCGTGCCATCAAAAGAGTTATTACTAAATATTTCATCCCTTTGTTTATTGTTTCTCAATCTATAAAGGGATGACATCAGTATGATCAAATGACAGTTTCTAGCCATAAATCTTGAAATCATGGGATCTCCTATAAGGCATGAGGCTGAAGCCTTGCAACCAGTTTCTTTCTTCAATAACTCTGTTTCTCCTAAGACAACCAGTTTTTACTTTTAGCCTGAAGTAGGTAGACTTGCCATGTCATTGTTCCTGGGAGCTGCCTGGGAGAGGAGAAAAACTGTCCATTCCCACTCTTCACAGCACATGGGACAAAAAGGAAAGTGCTTGATTTTTCTTAGGATTTTTTTTAGGATTGTTTACAGGAGACATTAGGAAAACTTTTCTATTGATAATGCCTGTGCAGAAGATGAATAGATTGTGTTGGGAGGAGAAAAGTGGTGCCTCTCTAACTGGGTGTTGCACAAGAATTCTGTTTGATTTTTCCTTGGGTCAAGGGTCAGATATGGACTATCAAGATGCAAATAAATAGTAGATCACAATTTCAGAATTCTTCTGGTACTGCTATTTTTTAATTTATTTTTATAAGCAATCTCTTCCCCCCCCTCCCATTCTTTTTATGGAAATTTGCAATTGCATCTGCATTACTGAACACAGGCTTCCTAATGTTTACCCATGTAGAAATTAATGTAAGAACACAATAGAATTTCAGACTGTCAAGACTCCTTGCCCTGTCACTTGCTGCTTGGAACAAGAGACTGACCCCCACCTGGTTACAACGCCCTTTCAGGAAGTTGTAGAGAGTGATAAGGACCTCCCTCAGCCTCTTTTTCTCCAGGCTAAACACCCCCAGCTCCCTCTGCTGCTCCTCATAAGACCTGTGCTCCAGACCCTTTGCCAGCTCTTTGGATATGAATTTACCATCCCATTCTAAACAGTTTCCTAACTCAATGTTCCCCTAATCTTAGGAGATGGTCAGGTCTAAAATATGACCATAATATTTGTCTTGTGTCTTTTTATTCTTTATACACTCTCGTAGGTACTTCAGGACACTTCACTTGAGTATAAAATCTGTATCATGTTGCAATTTTTCTTTTGGACTCTCTTGTATACATACATATATACCACATTGTTGTTCACTCAAAAGCTGAAAAAGAATGTAAAACCCTTGAAAGCAGGTTTTTATTTATGAGATTGCTAGTTGTAGCAGATTACCATTCACTCTAGAAAAGGAAATTATGCTTCTATGATAATATGACTCAATATTAAGTGGACTATTATTAAGGGGACTATTACTATAATCTCCTTTTTTACTTTGTATGCTGATTATGTACCTATTCAGGTCTTTCATTCACCAGATCTGTGACTGTATAACTGACTTCAGTAGTTTGGTCCCAGAAATGCACAGATATGAGTCAGAAGAAATTGAGAGAATCCTTGAGATAAAAAATTCAGTCTTAATTCAATGAAGGAAGATCCACACTTTTTTAACATTTTCCATTGATATTATCAATGTTGAGTATGCTTTTAACTTCTGTAAAAATGTATCTGGAAAGACAGAAATGGATATATAAAAATATATATATATACGTATAATTACATCAACATAAAATATTCAGCTCATTCCAATGGTGTGCTCATGTTTTCTCTCTAGCAGCAAATGGAGCCTATTTTAGGATGTTTTTTCACAAGCACACCACAGTGTTTTTTTCTTTTTTTTTTCTTTTGGCATATTATTTAGCAAGACTCCTTGACTGTGATTGAAAAGTCATTTGATAAATAACATAATTATCTTGTCCACCTTTGTATGCCCCATTTGCACAAAGCAGATAATTTGTCAGCACTTTTTTAGCCAGACAGCCATGTGTCTTCAGAGAGCAAAGGAATATATTTTATAATGTAAATATTAAAAGACAGGATTTTTTTAGTTAGTTCAAACAACACAGTAGATAGGTATAGGGTAGAAACATGGATTAAAATCTGCAAAAGGTACGCTTCTTTGAAATGTCCATGGATAAAGGGGTCATGTCTGTCTCGGTATTAACATGTGGCGTGAGTTGCATTGTCTGCTGCAAATAGCACATATTGCAAATATAGTCTGTCTGTGTGTCTGCAAAGTCATTTTCTTAATTGACTTTGAATGGTGGGATGACTGAAAAGTCTTCATTGGGAAGACAGGAGGAATAATTTTGAGTCTATGCTGTTTCCTGAAGCTGCTTGTTTTCAGTGCAAATTATTTCTTCTATATACGAAGTCAATTCAGTCCCATCCTATGATTCTACTGCCTGTTTGGATAAGATTTTTTTCAAGGGGGGGTGTGGGATACAATATAAAGCAAAGGGAATTGCAAAATAATTATGACATTATGACAAGAAGTTACAAACCAGCTGTTTATTGCTTGAATCAATCTCCTTTTATTTTAGATTCCAACAGACTATCTACAAGTGAATATAAAGAAGACTGAAGACTTCAAGAAGTCCAAAATGAGGACACTGCTCTCACAATTGAGTTGCTACATGAAACTTTGTAAAGACCTTTTTGGCCTTTTATCACCAATATAGATGACCAAGCATCCCCTTGCAAAATTTTGATTCCCCTCTGCAACCTGTTTTTTAGAGGTGAGCAGAAGCAGAAGGAAGTGGAAGTTAAAGCTAAAAGCCTTAGTGTGGTTGCTCTTAATAACTGAAACATTTTTAGAATTTCCTTAACACAAGATGCAAGGAAATGCTTTAAGCCTTCTCTGATTGCATCTCTGAAACATTATGTGGATTTGTGTTCAGCAGTAAAGGAGCTAATTTTCTAGACTCAAGGGAATCCTTTACATTTTGCAAGCAGAAGTGGATGCTTGATAACCAGATACCAGTTTTCTGAACTTGTAACTATGGACTAGACTATGGTATTTTGCTGGCTGAGGAAAAAAACTTACTATGTCTTTTCTAAGACTGTTTTTTTTTTTATAATGGTCCAGTGTAAAATGGCAAGGTTTTGCACCTGCAAACTCAGTGCTGCTTCCTCTAAGATTAATGCAGACAATAATAGTTATTTTCTGCTTTCTTCCCATTATATATTGAAGTATTTCAATAATGTGTGCATACCTGATATTCTTAACTTACATTTACTGCTGCATAGATGTCATGTCACTTTCTGTCACAATGATACAATGAAATTATCCACTCACTATTATTTATATATTATTGAAGATTAATATATTCCAGAAAATATGCAGATGCATCTGCCTACCTTTGAAATGCAAAAAAGAATTGATATTCACTTGACATAAAGTGATTTTGTTGAGCATTTTTTCATGTCAACGTAAGCAACCTCTCTTGCTGTTTCTTAAACTGAAGTAGTACTTATGCATTTCTATTGGATTATTTTTGGTGGCAGCAAAAGAAACCAGTCAGTATTGATGCAAAAGAACTCTTATAGAACTTGATTTAAAAAGTTTTCAGATTTCTGAGCTGTATGGAATGAGAACAGAGTGTTTCCAAGCCACAGAATAAGTTCCACATTCCAGACACTTCACCAAGAAATATCTCCCTGTAGATGCCTAAATCTTGACATCTGAACCTGTGAATGCATCTCACCCTCAGGCCATGTGCATCCTCTAGCTCCTGCCTTACCTCTGCCAGTCCCAGTATCTCAACTCTTTGCACCTCAAACAACAGTGGACACCACATTTTTAGATTAATTTAGGACCCCTGAGTGAGACAGTTGGTAGCCTATGGAATGATACTCTCTGCCTCTTTCAGTGGCCTTTAATAGTCCAACCCTTACCTGAATTCAGTAAGAACTCTAATGTAAATAACAAGGTTAAGTTAGAGGAAATATTTTAATTCATCTCTATCCTGTGGTTATATAAGCCTTTAGACACCTCATGCTTTGGCCTAAAAGTTCATTGAATCTCATTTGAACCAATTGGTAGTGTGAGAAGTATGTTCAGCTGATGCAAGAATGACTGAGACCGATGTTAGGTTCAAACACAGAGCACAGCCCACAAAGAATTATAAAATAGAGCATTTAGATCATAGATACAGTCCTCTTTAATCTTTCAGGCTTGTTGTGCAAAAGGTTTCTTGTTCTGAGTACAGGAAATATACAGTTTAATTTCAGCCGGGATGTATAGGACCAGGGCTGTCTAAAAGGGACTCAGGCAGGTGGTAGAAGACAGCTGAGATGACAGGGCAACAGAGGCCTGGCAATTACATTGCACAAGTTGGGTTGATTGCACAATCTCAAAGAGTTGTGTCCCTCTTTGGCTAATCTCTGGGAATTAGAATTTGTAGACATCCCTAGTGCAACCGGATACTCTAATCAGTGTTCAACTGAAATTACCTTAACGAGACTCTTTTTTTTTCTTTTTTTTTTTTGTTAATAAACCTCTATATGACACATTTAATAGTCTCAGGTACTTTTATGTCTCTTAAAAATTATATGTATACTCCCCTTATGACATCTTCAAAATGACTCAGGGAATTCAGTTGTAAATAAATCTGCTGAGTGTTTGGATTATCTTATCAGCATCAGAACAATTATTTCAGTCCTTCAGTTTAATAGAAAATATACTTTTTTATTGTTCTGTTCCACATCACTACAAAATCTTAACAATATCTTGTCAAACACACATTAGAATAGCCTTGATATTTTTTGTTTGTCGCGAACTAAAGTTTGAACAGTTGTGTACCCAGAAGGGCAAATGGTTCCTTTGTACATGATCTTGATACTAATTGAAAGTTTAATCCAATAGTGTTGTTTTGCTGGTCATATTTGTGTGTATAATATAAGCCTGACTCTAAGTCTGACTCTCCACCTGGCATAAATTCCACAGCCTATTCATAATTCAGTACAACTGTGAGCTGCAATAATAAGAATTCTGAAAGAAAATAAACTAATAGGAACTAAAGGTGTAAAGGACAGAAGACCCATCTAATATACACACTTTGAACAACTGCTTTTCCTCCTCTCAGCCCTTGTTTCATTGTCCACTCTCTCTACTTACACAATGCCAATTGCCTGAGACTTTACCCTGTTCCTTAACACTGTTCACGAAGTCTCTATTAAGATCCAGTCTGACTTATAGGTTGGCATTTGGATTTATTGGCAGCACAACTACACAGTTATTCCCTGACACAAGTGCCTTCTTTCCTGAAATTTCATTTCAGGGCCTTAGTTTTTCTCCTGGTATTTTGTTTGCTAAAAACCCCTATTATTCCTTCCAAGGCAAGCTGAAGATCAGCAGAGCCACTGAACTGGCAGGATTTCCACTGATAAAGTGGTATTCTGATCAGAAATATCTTGCTGATCTCAAACAGACATCCTAAATCCAATATGAAATTGGTCCCTTTAGTCCAGGAATGGGAGTGTGACAATTAGAAAGTGAACCTTTATTACAGTGGCTTGAAGATGATAATGCATATAAGCTGGTGTCAATTCAACTTTGTCTGAAAAAAGAGTCAGAAAATGACATAACTAAAGATGAGCAATGTTATTGAAAAATCTTTTTAAAGCATGGATGGGTTAAGATTATGCTTCTTTTTCTTCAATGTCCATATCAAAACACTTTAATTTCCTAGTGAGCTAGTTTCCCCACTGCAGAAATATGCTATAAATAATAGCTGCTGTAAACAGTGCTTTGAAATGATCAAAATAGAGATTCTGGAACTGTACAGAGTCATTTAATCCTACTTCTTATGCTGAAAATGTCAAAACAAGATATTTCAACACTGTCAAAGAGCTTTCTCCACTGTTTTCAAAACACATTTTTGCCTAAATTGATATCCTGCTTTTAAAAATCTTGATATAATAGTACTCTAATGGTAGATTGCTTTGAGAAAATTTATCAGCGTACTATGGAGGTTTGGAGGAGATGTTAAAACTAAACTAATATCAACAATTATACTGCACTTAGTTGTAGAGATTGACATTGCAGCCTTGAATATGTGCAATGAGACCAAATGGGGCTGTGAATTGCACTTCTTAATCACAAATATAAAATTATTTCAAAGGTGAAACAACCTCTGGCAGAATGACCTTCATTAAAACAGGCATTTCTGTATGAATGCAGGTTTTGACCTCACATGGAGAAATGATGTAAAATCTTGTACAAACCTCACTTTAGATTCTTTTTACTCATCTCAGAATCTACTTAAACTATTTTGAAAATGTAGAGACCTCTTTTTTTTTTTTGAGGAACTTTCCTCTTCCAAGTATAGTGAAAAAATTAATGGCACTTACACTGGGCAACTGAAAAGAAACTTTTTAGGTTATTTACTTACTTATTCTACTGTAATCTGTGTTTGCAGTCACAGGAATATAGGTCTGAAATAATGTAGATATTTGCTGTTAAAAGATAAAACTTTTAAAATTAATATTCTTAATTTTTTGGTGGGTGATTGTATATAAACATTTTTTCAGACATTCATATTTTGCTATGAAAAATTTGGAACAACACATTAATGAAATATCAGATTCTTGAAAGTCTCAGATAGAGTACAAAATTCTGGTCACTTACTGGGGCTCAAGGAGTCAGTTCTGGTTCTCTTCCCTGTGCAGTGACTTACGTGTTTACAACAGGACCTTATATTTCATCTCAGGTTTGTCCAATGTGTGTAAGATATACTGCAAATTCAGTAAATCATCTTTATGCTTGGGCACCAGGAACATGCTTTGTTCTGCCTAATTTAGATGTAAATTTGTGAATATAACCTTACTAATAAAAGCTGCAGCAAAAGGCAGTTGCTCTTCCTGCAAATTTTCTGGATGTGTTGAGATGCTTGGACCTTTCCAGCCTTGCAGTTCGAGGTATTCCTCTCCCATTAGACCAGGTTTACAAACATGAATGGAGACGTATTGACAGCCAGGAACGAGTACCTCTCACCCTGCACCGGAGCATGGGGATGGACATACTGCAGATACTCTGAAAAGAGGAAGAATTCTCTCTTGTTTCTTTTCCTTCTTCTTCTCAACTTTATCTGTTCTTTTTCTCCTTCTGTGTTCACAGTGCTGCTTCTTTCTTCCTCCCATTTTTTATAGTCTTTCAGCAGTCCTTTTGCCTTTTGTTTCTTTTTGTCTGTTAAAGCTTTTTGTCCACATTTAGCCCTCTACGCTTGCCACAACTGATAATTGTTGGTAAGTCCAACATGTATTCTGGAGTGTTGTTTTGTTCAAGAATTCCCTGCATGTTTTGTTGATCCTTATGTGACAGAATTTTTCTGGCACTGATCAGTGGCTCATCATTTATTCTTATTCAAACCAAAGAATCTTTATGCTGGCTTAAAGTGCATCACCACCCAGACCAATGGGAGAAAATGAAAGAATCCTTCAGTCTTACGCCTCATATTCCTGAAATTGCTCCCTAGGTCTCCAGTTATCCTTACTACCTAGGGAAACATTTAAAAGTCCAAGAATTCATAGACCCTATGTTCTATACCAATAGAAAGAACAGGAGGACAAAGAAACCACATGGGTTTTAAGTATCCAAATGCGGGGTCTGAACATGTTTCTGTTCTGTCTGTGTAGGTGAGATGTGATTTTGTACCACTTTTAGGCAAACTGAAATAAAGAGGTTATGAAATGAACACAGTTAACAAGAAAATACCATGAATATTGATTCTTCTCTACTGCAGAAGCTGCTATAAGATGCTTTTTAGGTGAAAATATTAGTGAGTAACATGCCATGTATTTGTTAAAGAAATAATTTGAAGTGAGGAGTAGCAGAAGGCTGCATTTCCTGCAGAGGACATAGGCAGTGCTAGACAAATAAATCTGAGAAACCCATTATCTTGTCTTCATGAGTAAAGCATGTTAACTGAGTTTTCTTTCTCCAGTGGCTAAGCCCTTGGGGAACTATGGATCTTTGCCATGTTTACGTTAGTCACATTGAAACTAAAACAAACAAAAAATTCAGAACTCCTTGATAAATTAGCATGTTATCAGATGAGATAGAAAAGAATACAACACTATGTTGAATGCGCTCATGTTCACGCTTACCACTTTAATAGAGATAATCGTTGCCAATGGTGGGAATAGATGGTGCTGAGGTATCTGACATTAGCTCACTATATGAAGTAACAGAAGGAAGGGGTTTTGGTTGCAAAGACCTGTGTCCATTTTCTGAATTCATCCTCAGGATGACGGTGGCATTTTCCCATAGAATTTCCCTGTATTCCTCCCAGGACATCACTCATTCTTTCATATTCGGAAATAGGAGAATTAGTGGGGTTAGATTCTGTAGGTTAAAGTCCGGGTAGGAGTTAGCCCTATGTTTAAGGTAGAGTTCTGAAAGTTTAAAATAAAGTTTAGTTCCAAAGGAAAAGAGTCTGGACCATTTTTTGGGTGTTTTGAAAGAAAAGATTATTTAGCAGCTGGGCTAGGACATGCTCCTCAGGCAGCTGAGTGTGTGTGTGTTTCCGCTAGCATTCCCTTTGAAGGGAAGCTTTTGGAGGAGTCACGTGTGAAGGAGCAGCTCCCTGCTGAAGGTGCCCAGGAGGAGAGCGGCACTGTCCCCACATCCCCCTTGTTGCCTTAATACCTGGTGCGCAAGAGGCCCGTCCACACGCACAGCGGAGGGATTTCATTTATTTACGGTTCTGCGCAGAAACGGGTGCTGCTTGGCAAGCCCCACACCTTGGCAAGGCGATTGCAGCCACACGGGATTAGTGTTTGTAGCCCGCGCACACGGCGCGGCCATGGCTGGCTGCCCAGGCTGGTGGCCCCCCGAGCTGCCGGCTGCACACAGGGCTGAGCTCTGCGCAGGCCGCGGGCACCGGGGCTGTGCGGGACCTCTTGGCTCGGGCCGGCTGCGGCCTCTGGCGTGGCAGGGCAGGGGGAGCCTC